>JAOUQU010000021.1:1227254-1241763 GCA_028566735.1 Ammoglanis amapaensis | reverse complement strand
TTGCCGAGATACTCTGGGGATCGGTAGCGGTCCACAGAGTAACCCAGGGTCGAATTCGACTGAAGGGTAAAATAGATCGATAGATAACAATTCTAATATTCATGACTTAGTGAATGTGTGGTAGTCTGAGTTCTTTCTGTGTGGAATTAGCAGGTTATCCCCACGTCCACGTGGTTTACTCCCACAGTCCAAGAACATGTCACCAGGTTGCTTGAGGATGCTGAAGTTACATAGTCACTACACTGTAGTGCTGGTGCCAAATCAATGAGGTGTTTCTTATTTAGGTGCAGATCCTGGGTTCGATGTCTAGGTGGGTCTTCCTCATGTTCTCTCCATGTCTGTGTGGGTTTACTCCTGGTTGTCTGGTTACTTATTGCTGCTAAAAATAAAATAAAATAGAAGATTTCTAAGCAGACTATGTTTGATATACCCTTGTGAGTTGACAAATCTTGAGTAATGAGTAACTGTTCCTTGTCACAAATGTAACCAAAATATTAAACATTATCTTGGTTTAACATCATGGTAACATAACCAATTATGCCAATATTGTTTCTACAATGCATACTAATTAGTATTATGTTAAATAAATAATATGAACACATATGTGTGCACTTTATAAACCCAGCATCAGTGGTGGTTTTGCAGTCTACATAGTAATTGTAATAAAAATTCGAATAAATAAATAATCACACATTTTTAATGTATTGGACTGATTATTTTTATTTTATAGAACAATCACATGTTGTTATATTGTACATTTTAATCATTAACCAATATAATACTAATGTTTCTGCTGTTTGAATATAATGTATCTGAAGTGCAGTGTAGCAAGGCTATAACAAAGCTACTGGTGCATATTTGGACTATCCTTCCCATTTTTGTAAAGCCCATCTTCAGCACCCATTACATCTTTCAACCCTAAGCTGATTTCAGCCGCCTTTGGCTTTGATATTAAAATATATATATATTTTTTTTTTCTGGAACAACAGCATGGTTTGTGGTCCAGCAAGTAATCATTGAATGGTTTGATAAGGGAATTAAATTAAGATGGGGTTTGACAGATTAGTACACACATTTAACTTTTTATCCAAATGTGTTGTTATGGGAGTGTATAATGGCTCATTCTGGGACAACGTGAGAAAAGAAGATTGCATCTCATTTAAAATGAGTAATCAACTATGATTTTTAAAATAAATGCTTTGCGTAAATAGTAATAACATATACCTAAAACATAAAATGTACTATGCCATATATACATAAAGAATGTTTTGTTCAAATCTTTATAAACCTAAATAGATTTATCTTCCAATAAATCATTTATGTTTATTTGTCTGATTAAGTGACATAATATCAGTAATATTATAATTATATAGGTGATTTTGAAATGTATATGTATATGTGTGTAGATATACATTAAGTGATACTCAAACACTGTCTTAGATTTTACGACAAATGCAGTGATAACTCAGTGGTTACAAGTACAGGACCGTAACAAGAAGGTCATAGGTTCAAACCCCACCACCAACAGGTTGTCACTGTTAACCCTAAATGGCTTATACATATTTAATTGTAAATTACTTTGAATAAAAGCATCTCCTTAGTGCCAAAAAGTAAAGTATATAATAAAAAGGCTTACTACAAAAATGGAATACAAAATAAATGTAAAAGTAAATCATATTTCAGTCAGAAAACACCTTTTTAAAGGCAACAAAATTTTATAGAGAAAATAATTTATATTTAAAGAGTCAGACAGTACAATGTTAGACAATGATTGAATTTCATGGTAAGTAAAATATGAGAACATGAATCTTTTTAAACTAAATATATAAATGTATTTTTATAAATTTAAAACTGAGGAATTGTTTATTTTAGAATAATGACTAGTTCAATATATTTGCTTAAGTGAAGCTATGCTAAAAATGTTGTATAAACACAGACAGATTATTTGCTATGGCTCATCCGAAAGAGACAAGAACACCCGGTTGTGATGATGAACATTTTGTTTGACTTCAGGAATTTGGTGAGTATGAAAGAACACAAAAGAAAATAAAGTTTTGCTAAAGCAGCAAGTTATTCTTCACACATCACTGCTGAAAACATAAATATGTGATCCATGTGAGTTCCTTGGACATGCACACGGGATATACAATAGGACAAATAATCTCTAAAATTAATCTCTGAGGTAATTTTGTATCTTGTAAAACATATAAGAACTTTCTTATGACAATTGGCTATATGTGTTTTTGTGATCTTTCTGATGATCTATAAAAATATCTATAATGCAGGGAACATCCAATTTGTCCTACAAAATAAAGTTGTTTAGGTTATTATTTGTTTATATCATTTATACACGCTTAGCAAAATGGTAATATTTAACATTTTGAACATATTTGACCTCTTTATTGAGATAATTACATGGTTTAACTTATTGTTAAATCATTCAAAATAAGAAAAAAGTTGTTTAATCTTTTCTCTAATATTATTACTTTTCCCTATAAAGTATAGGGGAATTGGGAGTGACATTTGGGCTGCAGTTTGGGGGGGGGGGGGGTCAGTGTGTCTAGGCACTCAAGACAGCTCAAAGACAAGACAGCAGTCACATTCAGATTTCAAAAGACCTCCTCAAGCAGAAATAACTGTCCCTCTTATGGAAACATGAAGAAAAAGGAAAACGTATTAAAGAATATAAAACTACATTGTATTTTGCTTTTGTATTACAAAATAATAAGTTACTCAAAACTGTCTTTAAAATAATTGAGAGGAAAAATGACAAGCAATCACTTTTCATTCATTTTGAAAACTTATTTGTATGGTTAGTTTGAATTTACTTTTGCAATTACTGTTTTTTTAAACAAACAAACAAAAAAGATGAATAAGAATTCTTGTAAATGAGTATAAAGACTTGTTTCTAAACTCTTTCTAGAAATGTATGATATTGTTATTTAATATTGCATGATAATTGTAATGGAACTGTCATAATTTATATAAAATATTAAATTTAAATAAACAAAAAAAAATCACTTTTTTTGTGAATTTTGTTAGGTTAGTTTGATATTTAACCTTAAAGCTTCTTTAGATTATTAACGAGTCAGAGTTTGAGAGTGCCTGAGAGATTTAAAATAAAAAATAGAATAAAAAAAAATATATATATATATATATATATATTTATAATAATATATTTATAATATATTTTCAGTATAAACAAGCAATTAAGAGACTTAAATCGGTGTAAATACTCAGTGTTAATGACTACTGAGAACAACATAACGTCAATAACTAATCAGAATTCAGTTAGCATAACATTAGCAATCACAAAATTGTTTCTTCTCAGAAACGTGTGTTTTATGTGGTCATTGCAGATATATTTAGTCTCTATATAGCATTCAGAGCACACATTATTACAGCTATCTGAGCTAATTTCTGATAAACCTTTGCATATATCCAGACATGCCGTCACCCAGTACACTTTCTATATTGTGCTAACACACAGTCTTCTGCTTCTGCAGATTTTTGTAATTGGATGTATTATCAGGTATTATCACCAAACAACTAATCAGTAAACACACAGCTACAGAGCCAGTGATAAAGGCTCTGGATTGCTCCTCTTTCTCAAGCTTAATAGCCCTTTTAATAAAAGAAACTGATACTAATGGGCAAGTGGGCTGGTGGTGGGCAGAGGGCGAAGTTAACAGATTAACCCTAGTGTTGTGATTGATCATCAGCAAAGCTCTTTAATTAGAGTGATCACCAGGATGTAGGGCCCTGTTGGAGATCATGTATTCAGGGGACCACAAAAATGATCCATTCTGAACATAATTACTTTTGCTAAAAGCAGGTTTATATATAGGTACAAATGAAACGTATAATAAAGTATTTTGTGCACAAATTAAAGTGAACCATCTAGTACAATAAAACTATTAAATATTTACCTATATAGCTTCCTGCCACATTCCAGGCTTCCTGCACAGCAACAATTGAAACCTGGCATGTAGAAGAAAATCAGTGCACCAGGAGATCCACACAGACAAAGGGATAAACTGCAAACTCTATACAGAAAGGACTCACCTGAGGATCAAACACAGGACCTTCTTGCAATGAGATGATAGTGCTACCCACTAAGCTACCACGACGATTAAATTTTACACATAATGTACAGTATATGCTTGATGTTGTGCTGCACACTGACCAGAGGGAAGCTGTTGTGTCCAAAGTACTATGCTGTCTACCAACTGCACTTACATTGTCGCTATTTAGTAAGCATCTTTATCCAAAGCAACTAACAATTACAATGAAACCATTGCCATTTTGAGCAATTGAGGATTAAGGGCCTTACTAAGGGGTCCAAAAGTAGTAGTGAAGCTTGAATTGACAACCTTTTGATCTCTTGCCCAGTATCTTTACCACTAAGACATCACTGCCCACTGCCCAGCTATAGGGTGTGATTTTTTACATCACTTGTAACTGCAGCTAGAAGAAGGTTTATGAATGTGTTGCAACATTTCTGCTAACCATTTGCAGTTTTTATTTCAGCTTGCATGAGTCATTTAGACAGTTTTGTGTTTAAGTGCAATCTGAAACAAAGGTTCAGAGTATTTAATACTTTATTTATCCCGTTGGTTAGTTTTTTTTAAACCAACACATATAGTTAATATTGGAATCATCACTGTGTTCTTTTTATATAAAAACTAACAGATAAAGCAATTCAGAAAAAGAAGGAATCCAGAAATGTAAAACCAAGTTAATAGTAGCAACAAAAGTTGAAATAGCTCTATAAATCTAAAATAAATCCATAAATCCAAATACAACAAAATATACAAAGAAAGATTTTGCATATATAAAGATAGACAGCAGTTCATCACTCGAAGACATGCAGAAGAGATGCAGTTGTCTTTGGGGTGGACAGAGGGGGTGCTGGGGGCCAGGGTGGCCCATTGAAATGAGCCCTATTCATCGCTGGCTTTGGGCATATGGCACTACTTTGTCCTCAGTCACTGAAGCAGAAGTGATGCAATTTGTTGGCATGTCCCGTCATTTCAGCAGCTCCCCTAGTACTGTCACAGTCCTCACAAACAACAACAGAAGAGCGGAGAGGGTCTCTCACACACCCTGCAAGCTTAATGAGAGGAACACACTGGGAACATGGAGCTCACACACACTCACATATACGCACACACACATACACAAATGAGGGCAGTTTGTAATTGTACAGCACACACCTGTATGAATTGCAATTGAATAAGCATTTGGAATTGCTTTTGTCTTTGTCTAATGCAATGGAAACTCGATTATTTGATTCATTTTTGATGTTAGTTGACATTTCACATTCTAATGTTTTGAAAGACCAAATAAGTTTCTGTATAAAATTTGAAATGGTTGGGCCAAAACAACATATGATTGTGAATTTTAGGATAATCCAGGCCACATAAAATGCCTTTCTTTGTTGTACATAAATATAAATAACAGATACATTTGTTGAAGAGAAAAAATATATGTAATATAGATTTTAATGAAATCATTTATACACAAATCCAATCTTCTTTGGAACCTTAGATCAGAGTCCCTTGTACCCCATTACTTAAGGCAATAATATTCAAGATATACAGATAGGAAATACTCGCCCCCAAACAGGTTAAATCATACTAAGTAAAGGTATAGTGTTAGTTTGAGGGTCAGTTTTTGCAAGCAAAGTTAGATACTGGGCTCACCACTATCTGTCAGACAAAAATATATTCATTTTACAATTTAAAATAATTTGAACTGTTCCCTCTTCACTGTATTATTCACTGTATCAAGAATCGTAACTCTAAATTCAACTATGATGTATACATATATTATTTATACACATACACATAGCAAGAGCTCATTTTAGATGGACTGAGAGACGCTGTTGTGCTGTTGTGCTGTTGTCTGATAAATCAGCTTGTTTATTGGTGGCAAACACCCTTCATAGTACCAGAATAACTTCAGCTTCATCCAGTTATCCAAGTTAACCCATTTTCAGTGCAAGAAAGGTTGACCAGTAAAGGTCTTTTTGGATAAGCTGTGGTTAAGACAATACTTTTACACATAACAGGTTGTCTGACCTTATGGACTCATAAATGATTTATCATGATATGTTTTCATTTCTTGCAGGATGATTTTATTTTTTATATATACAGAAAGTTAGACCTAAATTATACGTATAAAGGCAGTATGTGATCAATTGTATTGATAAAGAAATGACGAGATGATAAAAATGTACTGATGAAAATAAACTGATGAAGTTGCTGAAAGATGCTGTTAAAAGAAATCTTGAGTTCAGTCACAAAAGAGGATTTCAACATGTACCTAGTGCCAATAGCCACTAGCTCATAGTACAATCATGACTCTTGAATGTAGAAAACTTTTAATTCCTTAACGTTTCCTGTATTTTTTGTTTCAAACCGTGCTCTGTTCATCTAACTGCAATACAAAGCAATGCAATTTAAATGTGAAATAAAAGTAGATGCAACACAACCGAGACAGTGGAGCAATTAAGACCCTCAGCTCTCCATCCTGATTAACATTATAAAACCTTGCAGAACAGTGTGTGTTTTATGAGCTTTCTTCTCTGGGATTTTGTGTATGCTTTGTGAGACATATAATCCACTTTGAGCCATTATTGAGGATATTTGCTCATAGTTGACCTCACTTTCTGGTTGGATCCTTATCCTGGGAGAATGTCTCCTGAGACTGTGGGAATAAAGAGGTGCTCCCTCCGGGACACCCTGAGCTTTCAATAGATCATCGTGGGACACGTCACGTATTAATGACATTAGATCTGCTTGCTCGCACTGTGGTGCCTCTGGAGCCAGATGACTTATTAAAACACGGAAACATCAAACACGGCCTGTAAACCAAAGAGCAGAGGAAGTGATACTGTCATAATCAAATTCAATAATCTTCTACAATTTCACTAGAATGACAGCTAGTATACATGCAATCACAAAACATTGGAGTCTAAGAACTGCATGATGTTTCAGTTTCAAATTGTACATTTCTCAATTAATATTTAACAACAACCGACCCCATTTGTAAACTAAAAGAAATGACAGAAAAGCATTAAGTTGAAAAAAGAACACAGGTTGCCACCTTTGTGTTTCCAGGAAGAAAAGAATCCATTATTTATGGGTGACTGACAGTACTTGAGTGAAAGCAAGCTGCACTAAAGTTCTATAACACAACATTTAAATTAAGTATGGACACAAGTCCTTGATCCTAGTTTAATAATATAACATTAGGATACCGGTGTGTGGATTTGTTAAGATTCGAATATAACATTATAACATTTTTCACATTAATACAACATTTTGTTGTGAACATGTGAACATTTTTCACATTTATTGACATAAGAATATGTCAATAAAACATATCATTAGAATATAACATTATATCATTAGAATATAACACTGTTAACATTAATATAACATGGTTGTTTTCTGGACATGTTTTAAACTGTATGGATGCTTTTCAGCAGAGCAATGAAAAGTAATGTAAAAATAAATTACAATTTGAATGTATGAGAAATACAGGGTTAATCGTTTAATATAATGTGTGCTGAAATTTTGTACATTTTGCATATATATATAATATATTAACCATGGCAATAGATGCCAACCGAGATATGTCTGCTTACTGCTGCCCCGTAGGTCATGTTTACTAGTGTGTAAATGGGTGTTTCATTCATAAGTGTGTAAAAAGTGTGAATGGCTTTATATTGTCTTTAATTGAAACAAGCTGTTATTCATAGTATGTTTAAACCGCCCAGAGTCTTTATCCATTAAATTATTATATTGATTCTCATTGAATCAAAATTGACAGTGTGACAGAGCAATTGAGGGTTAATCCAGTAATTTATAAATTAGACTACAACTGCCCTAAAAATATCTAATGCATACTGAAATTATGCATACATTTTATTTTAATTTTATTTATTAAGCTGTTAACGTCATGTTTTACATTTAGGCAACATTCATGACAGAAAACGATTATACTTCACACAAGACACGTCAATTAAACTTCATACAATTTGTATGAAGCGTTTTTCGTCATACATTGGCGTTTACCAATTTGATATTTGGTATTACTGGTAATTTAAAAACTTAAATAATCATGTAATGATATAATTGTCACAAAGCATGAACAATTAAAAACAAGACAAATTAAGAAAGACTTCATTACATTTGATAAAAATAAAAGGAAACTTTCATACAATCTACTTTGAGAGAGTTTTTCTATATTTTTATACGTTCATCAGCATCATCTTGTTTTTGTGGTCAACATGTGATGTTTTTGCAATATCAGGTTTTAAAATATTCAATCAAATCATTTAACTGGAATGGTTAGAATGAAACTGTAGCACCACCTCATGGCATGAAAATATTGAGTTTTAGTTCACTAGATAAACATGATGACTTCAGACTCTGGATGAAAGATGAGTCTTGTATATAGTCATAAATAACTAACAATCAACATTACATGTATAAAGAAAAATATATCAGATGTAAAACAGATTTATAGTGTTTTGTTTTTAGTGTGTTTTATCTAAATTTGTTTACTTAGTTACTTTACTTTCTTTACATACTTACTTACTTTATTTACAATACATTTTTTAGTTGTAAACATTTTAAAATATTGTTCAATAAAAAGTTTGTACCTAAGTCATTTATTCTTTTTTTTAAGTGTAAAATCAGATTATTTAGTTAATAAAACCTCAATCAAGAAAGTAATTATTTAACACAAACTCAGATTCCAGTTACTGGGCACGACATTGTCATCTATATAACAACTTTTTATACTGTAGAAAAATATATGTGGATGATTTAATTTAAAAAAAAATTCTTTACAGAGTAGTACAGTAGCTTACTGCTTAGCACTGTTGCCTCATCACAAGAAGTTTTATTCTGGGCGCTCTGACAGTCTAAAGACATGCTGTCAGGTTAATTGGAGATACTGAAATTATCATTTGTGTGTGTGTGATTGTTCCTGTACCCTGCAACAGACAGGTGACCTGTTCTGGTGTTTAGTGTATTCACCCAGTGTGTGTCCCACTTTTGTTAAAAGATGATACAAAGACTGGAGCATCATTTGTATGGGGTTTAACTGAAATGTAACTTTAACCCTGTGTGAACTCTTAGTAAACAAAAATAGCCATAAATATTTTTGCAACTGAAAAACACACTTTCATTTTAGAAAAACAATTCAGAAAAACGTAATAATTAATGTTTGTAATGCATGTGCTTTAAGCTAGAAATTCTTTAAAATGTCACATAGCTATTAGGGTCATCATTTGCCTTTTAGGAGTATTTACTCCAGTTAATACACTTAACTGGGTAGCAAAAGTCATTAAAGACCATTTGTAAATACATTAGTAAAGCTTTGTCGAATGGGACTCCATCGAAACCCAGCGAGCCATTTAATGATCTGATCAGAGTTTATGACCGCTCTTTAATTCTAATGCAGCTTTTAGATGGTGCCAATACTTAACCTTACTAAATGGTTTTAGCATCCTTCATATTGCTGTCGGGGCTTCTTGTTTACCTCATTTAGAACACTGACCCAGATTAATAACGATCAGCCAGTCTAAAATGTGCAAATGGAACAATAAAGGTGGATCTGACTGATGAACTCTTTTCTGCTAACTAGGGGTTAACACTAAACAGTTAATCTCACTTCATCACTGTTCCCTGCTTGTGAAGCTAAAACAAAGTCAGCTCATTAGAACACGCTTCTAATACGTGTACTCTCTTTTTAACTGGTAAATGTAATACATGGAACAGGAAAATAAACTGCATTTTGTTATAGAAATTATACATATTAATTTGATGTTTTAATTTGTGAAATAAGCACATATTAAAAATAGAAAAGAAAATCTAATTTTTAATGGAATGGGGTCAAATTTTGTTTGTAAATGTTCCCCAAATAGTCTTGGGATTTTTTTGGTGACTCCTTCAACCTTCTAAACCTAGTGTTTCTGGGTAATTAGAAAAAAGTTCATTCAATAAAGAAGTCAGCTACTGAATTGTGACTGTAATAGATTTTTGGTGATGCATTATTAAAACATTATACAATAGCGTCAATACTAAATTTTATAGTGCAACAGGATGTCTTGCTGGAAAGTACTTTTGCCTTACAGCAAAATAATATCCAGGGTTAAAGACAAAGTGTTCTGGCAAGAGATTGTAAAAGTGAGAAAATTGATTCTCCATGGTTAAATCCTTTTAACGTCAAAAATCATTACACCATTATGTGTACTGAAGAGTGAAAGTTAACAAAATGCTAAACACTTTAATTTTATCAATAATTACTAGCCAAAGCTACTTTTCATATATATATGTATGTAAATATGTACTGGCCAACACCTTTGAAAATACAGAGTACTTGAAAGTCATTTAAACAAGTGAGTATCAAACCCAACTGTGGAAAGTAGTTTTGCCTTACAACTAGAAAATCCAGGGTTCCAGACTCAAACTAGGCAGGGTTTCCTCTAAAAGTCTAACAACATGCAACCAGATTCATTGGAGACATTGAAATGTACTTGGCCTCCAGAATGCACAAACTAGTGTAAAGCAGTGTCAGTCCCAAGCCTGGATAAACAGGGAAGGTTGTGTCAGGAAGGATATCTGGATCACAACCTGCTGTGACCACGCCTAACTGGTGCAACTGAAATGAAATAAAACTATTGAGTGCAATGACGGATGTTCACTTTTAGTTGTAAAGTTGCTTTGAGACAATATCTATGGGAGAAAGCGCTAAATAAATAAAGTTGACTTGACTTGACTGTTATTATAAAAGCTTAACATTGCTTTTTAGTTAACAACTGTAGATTAATGTTATTTAAATCGCTAGCACAGCACACTGACAATGACATGAAGATGTCACAAAACGATATTACATTGTTATTCATTGGGGCCAACTATAGCCTAGGGGGTTAGGATGCAAGAACAGCAATATTAAAGAATGTCGGTTTAAACCTCTTTACTGCCCGATCCCTGCTTTTTGGACTTTAAGCAAGGCCCTAAACCGTCTTTACTCAGATTGTAAGTCACTTTGGATAAAAGTGTGTGCTAAATGCTGAAAATGTAAATTTTTATAACATTATAAAAAAATCAATTTCTGTGAGCCAGAACATAAGATACATAAATGTTAGACTGCATGTCTATAGTCTAAATGTATCGTATAATATATAAAAAGTATTAACACTTTAGGACACATCTAGTGACAAATTGAAGACTTCCACACTGGAAAAGAGAAAGGACAAATGGTGCTTTGGTCATTGTGCTTGTTAATCATTCAGGCAGAAGTCCAAACACAGCTGCTTACCACAGCCATTTACCAAATCAGAAAAAAAATCTCTCCAAATTCTGCCAGCACAGTCGATCAATGGTGCTTAATAGACAAAGTGTTCTGGTAAGTGATTGTAAAAGTGAGAAAACTGATTCTCCATGGTAAAATCTTTTTAACTTCAAAAATCATTACACCATTATGTGTACTGAAGAGTGAAAGTTAACAAAATGCTAAACACTTTAGTTCTTATCAATAATTACTAAACAAATCTATGTTTCATATATATGTATGTAAATATCTACTGGCCAACACCATTGAAAATACAGAGTACCAGTATATGAAAGTCATTTAAACAAGTGAGTATCAAACCCAACTGTGCATTCAAACCACTTCACCACAATGTCAGACATTAACTGTTGTTCAAATAAAATATCTGTTTGATGTGCAATGAGAAGCTCGTCAAAATATACAGTCCTAATAAAACACATATTACTGGAAAATTAAAACGGAGCACAGAAATGAGTAGCTAGTTCTCTCATATCCACTGTTGCTGAGACAGTGGAGTTTCAGGAGTCTAACTACCTTGATAACCTGCTGCCATCTCAGCACTGACCCCAATGATTTCCCCATCAAGAGAAGCTTGATGTACTGCTCCATCTGCACCCAATCCCTCTGCCATATTGATCCCTCACAAATGAGCCTTCCCAAGTGTGGACCACGAGCAGTAATTCAAAAAAGCAGTGCATTGATTAGACCAAATGTTATGAGACCTGGATTTGCACATGCTAACAAAACAAAGTGCTAACAATGGTACTTCAGCTGTCACTCAGCAGGAAAACACATGGAGGCTGAATAAACTGAAAGCCGGGAGGCTTAGTTTTATCTACAATAATAATCCTATTTACTTTTTAACTTAGGATCCATGGTCTCACGCTTAAAAATAATGATTGTAACTCACCAAAAATGATTTTGATGTGCAGTTAACCCATTGTCATGATATTTTAAACCTTTTTTAACCAGCACCGCTCCACCTGGGACTTAAGCCAATGCTGCAAAGAGACAATGCTACCAACTAAGCTACTTCAACACATTTGAAACAGTGCATTATTGGATTAAATATTCATAAGGAATATGGATGGTAAATAATATTTTTCATACATTTAAACCTGAGCTGTTAACTGTAAGCTGGCTAAATGAGCCTAAAAGTTGGTAAAAAAATCATGATGTTTATAAATAATGTTACAACATATTTCAAATTAGGATCATTAACTGCCAATAAATTACTAAGGTTGAAATATTGAAATATCATTCACCACCCGTCCAGCTTCTCAGATACTAGTCAGATATATCCACTGACCAAAGAGACATGCAGACTATCATGCACCTGCTATTGAGCTTAGTCACCACCTTTTTTAACCTGTCAGAGACCTTGTCCAACTAAGAGCAGCATCACATCCAGAAAATCACACACTACTGTCTAAAAATGAATCATCCTCCCCATAACCCATAGCAGCGATGATGAACCTGTCCATCAGACACAGATAATGATGCCACTGCAGGTGTTTGGCAGGTAAATGGTACAGTTGAATTTTAGCTTGGGATTATATCTTAGAGTTGACATACATTAATTATATTTGTGTTAAAAGCCCAAAGCTTTTCATCACTGTTAATTTCCATAACATCTAATCTTATGTTAGTTTTATAAACGGTCTGATATGTTACAAGTGACTATAATGGTTTGTTCTGCAAACTCTTGTTTCAACCACCAGCCACAATAACAAAAGAATTGACTTGATCTTAACACTCATACTGGATGGCATTGTCTCTACCACATAATTGCCATAAATAACAGAGATTTTACTTTAAGCCTCATCTAATGCCTGTGTATTTGAATTCATGATAAAACTGAGGAAAATCTGTGCCGAATGACCGACCTATTGCATGAAAATGACTGCATTACTTTATCTAATGGATAAAATAAGTGCACACTTTTAGCATCAAGGTTATAAAATTGCACCACAAAATGACATTAGAGTTTAGATAAGCTTTTAAAAAAACAATTTGCTGTGCTAAACTTAGTGTCTGTCGATTAGTAATCTGTATCCCATGTGATATGGTAGATACTTGACTTTCTACAACACACTTACCCAAAAGTAAAGTGTTTTATTGCTCATTTTCGCCTGTTTAACACACATGAATACAATTATAGGAGAACACAGACACAGTTTTAAATACACGAACAATTTACTCATCATGATTCATGATGGCAGTTTAGCCTTAGTAGGTTATTAAATGGGTATAAAATGTATACTGTATAATCATTATGTCAGTTTTTCCGCTCACCCTTGAATCATTATTATTAAAAAAGGAAAGCTGAGGCTCAGTTAGAAATTGTTTGTTAATATTTATGCTAAACAATTGTTTATTTTTTTAAATTGTCTTTATTTTTATCTCATAAATTTTTATTCATGCTGATTGATTACATTTTGTGTAAGCCTGACCTCTGCTGGCGAGAAGTAAACATTACAAATTCTATTCACTATGAAATACATTCAAATTGTATTAATTTTTGTTTTCAGCTTCAACAATAATGTGTCATTCTAGACAATAATGATTATGCCTATACCTCTGCAATGTCTCATTTGAGGGTTTTCAAACAAGTTTTATTCATTTTATACATTGCTTTTCCTTGTCTCGTATTTCGTATTTGGCAACAACAGCAGCAAGACATGATTTTTTTATTGTATAAATGAATGAATCAACCTATTTATCTTGGTCAGGTTAACAGTTGGGTCTGTGTCACTTGACACTAAACACAAGGCAGAAACACCTGAAACCTACCTGATCTTTTACCAACTCACAAGGATTAATCCACATACACACGAGAGTTGTACTGTACTTAACAGTGGTTAGTACATTAATAGATATAGATTTTAAACAGCCACTGGAGGATATGGTCATTGGAATACAATTATAGCTGTTAAAACACAGCTGTCCATAAGTACCATATAGTTCTTAAATACAGTTAAAAATAAACATGATTAGCTTTACAGCTTCAGCTGCCACTGTACTTTATGTACATGTATAACATTTCATTTTAGACTGACAGTTTATATTATAGACACACACAAGATGACGCCGGTGAGATCGGCTGCCGTCACACTAGCTCTCTCCACACTTTGTTTATTTTTACTTATTTTATATA
>JAOUQU010000021.1:1209276-1220418 GCA_028566735.1 Ammoglanis amapaensis | reverse complement strand
CACACACACATTTAATACTTTATTTACTTTAATGTAAAATGTCTATATGGTGAATAAATTGTGGTTAACTTATTTTCACATGTTTTTTTATAATGTTTTAATCCATGTTTCCCGCTTTTGTTCCTCTTAAGTGACGCAAAATATATAAAAAAAAGGATACAAAAGCACTTTTTTTTTAGCAAATTTAATTGTCAATTAGTTCAGTTTGTGTAACTACTGTACTTAGATGCCTTAAGTAAACTATATTACTGTAGTAAAAAATGTATTTTAAGTAACCAAATTGCTGTTAGTACCTTATAAACGCCAGTTTATGTCACTAAAGATGAAATAGTTTAAATATCCATTTTTGAATACGCAACTACCACGTAGATTATCTTATAAACATATCTACCATGTATTATTCCAGTTTCTTGTCTATACCTTATTGTTGAACCAAACAACATTCAAAAGAGAATTAAAGCCAGTTGTAAATATAGCAATCAATGGAGGCCAGCCACAAAGGCATGGCTAATGAGACAGAGGGGGCTGGGTGAATTTAGGTTTAGACACTGGGAATAGTTCGTTCCTACTCTTTCTTTATAGATCGTATAATTCTGCTAATGTTTTGACATACATGAATGTGAGAAAGAGAATAACACCGAATGAGATAAAACGAAACATTAAAGGCAAGTGAGAGAGCAAGAGAGTGTATTTGTGTCTGAGCTGACCTTACCATGATAATCTAATCCCTGTTGAGAGAGCTTTTTTAGAGAGCAAGTTAATGCCACCAGATTAGAGTCCACCCCCAACTAACAGCCTCAAACCTGCAACCCTTGCAAGGCAGATGTTTATTGTTTAGTCATTTTTATATGCAAGTAAATTAAATTGAAGAAAATCATGTTAGATGTACTTTACTGTATATGCATATGATAATACAGTATTTTATTCATAACCTTCACATCATGTGGTCTGCCTTGGATTAAGGAAAGAGATGTCATGTGATTGTGTGTGCAAGTGCAATGTAGTGTTAACAGCTTGTTTCTAAAGGAGTGGTCGCCAACCTTTTCAGGTATAAGATCACCTTTTCGAATCTACCATGATCTACCATGAGAAATGTTTGTTCTAGGCTACTTAAAAGGCCTAGGCAACCTGTAGCTTCTAATAGCACAAAATATAACAATTCACTTGCTTTTCCAAGTAATGATCAGGGCTGCAGACTGTCTGGAAGTGCTTTGTAATTTATGGTATAGTCTGAAAGCGCCAGTTCGGTTTTTAATTTAAAAATGAAGAAATTCTGAAACCTAATGCCTGTTTTGCCAGGTATTTATTATAGCACATTGTAATACATTCATTATTAAGCACTTCATAAAGTGTCTCATGTTAGTTCTGGTACAGTGTGTCTTTGTCAGCTGGTTTAACTCGAGCTTTGCTGTAAATTTGTTTATTCGTAGTAATTATACATTTATGCAGGTATTAAGTTGTATTATTAGCATATTGTGTAACATCAATTTAAGGTATGTTGATTGTTTGACTTTTACTCTACTGTGTAGCAACATGCACCTTACCAAGCTGCAGTAAATATTTGGATGATGCTTTTTGGGAAATGAGTTGGCAGAGTGATACAGCTTTAATGTGAAATGATCGCGCTCTTATCGTGAAGTATCACTGCTATAACACTTCTCATCAATCAGATCATCAGCTCGGAACTAAATTGTATTGCTAGCCACTGAACATAATGGGTAGTAAACCATATTTAATACAATGTGATATCTAGTCTCAGAGATTGACCTGTCGATCACTATATTCCGATCACGATATTTTGGGGTATGTATGTTTATTTTAAGTTCAATAAAGCTCTTCTGTTTCAAACTACTTTACTATAGGTAAAGTTAAACAGTGCAGCATGTCATATTCTAAATAACCCAGTACAGGTTGGTTGCTCCACAGTTAATGTAAATGTTACGTTGATTTATAGTCAAAGTAAATAGTAGCATTATGTAGACTGTAAAAGCTTAAAACTAATCAGGTTTAACAGCAGAACATGTGGAAATTATCTCTTAAGGTAAGGTTTGAAATGTCACGGTGTAACAATTATACTGTAGTCTTAACAAATGTGTGTCAGCATCAGGTCAGAACTCATCCACAATAATAACAATACCATTAGGCAATTTTTTGACTGTAGCTTGTCTTTGCGTCTGCAAACATTTATTCCCGAGCTGTAGGGGGAACGTTGTCAAAATGTTTGAAAAGTTTACTTTGTCTGTGGTCACTCTGTAAGGTGGCAACAGTGAAATGAAATTTATTTAACGAGATGTAACTTTTTTTTAACATACAAGAAACCTGCTGAAGTGGTTATTAAAGTTAAACTGATGAATGAACACAGGCTGTTTAAAGAGCTTCATACAAAAGATTCTTGTGTGTTAAAGAAATGAAAATGAGTGTAAAATAGGACACACACTATTATGTGAGCTATTCACAGGTTACCTTTCACTAAATTCTTTATTAAGCAAATACAACCATATTATGATTTGTTTTGTTTACTTTCCACGGTAATCTTTTTATGTACATATGCTCAGGGCTATTTTTTACATACTTGCTAAATCAATTATTTACTTTCTTTCTTTGTGTAATATACAAAGGAATTAAATCTAATGTAGTTCAATATCTACATAGACACTGGCATGTGGAAGGAAGCGGTGCTCAGTACTAGTATATTACAGCAATTTCATAATCTTTAATCATTTATTTGAACATTTATTAATGGATAAATTAACACAATTATTGATAATTTAGTATTAAGTGCGGGATATTAAGATTTGAACAAAACTGAATTGTGGAACGACTCTGTTTCATACAATAATTAAAAGGACCTCCTATACTGTTCTTAAGTTAATTTTGACAAGAATGTCAAATAAAATGTTATAATTCTAAAAGGATTATAGCCTCCCTAATAATAAATAAAATAATTTTAAATAAACTGAAAAATCAATAATGTTTTTTTACTAACATCTGTGTCCAGTCATACAAAGAGTAAATGGGCAAAAATTCCCATAGGCATAATTAAGGCTGATTTATACTTTCTATTTCAACACATTTCAATGTTATTTTCCTTTTAAATTCAGCATCAAGATCATAATTTTACTGTAATTCACCGCCACAATGCTAGAGGGGTGTCAAGCTACTCAGGCTTCTGTTGTTTGTTTTTATCTTCTGGTTTTAGCACAGAGCGAGAAAAGTCATTGTTGTAGATTTCAGTTGATCAATATGAATGAATGAATGCTCTTAAGTGTTGAATCATAAACAAAACATCGTGAACATCAAGGTACTGCCATATGCTGAGAGTAAATACATTAACTACTAGTGTGCACTCTCTTTTGTTTCGATGGCTGTTGTGCTCCCTCCTGAGGTCTTTGCGGTCGTGACGATGTTCTAGCTTACTCACTCTTAATGCCTCTCTATTGATAATTTATATTTTGGAATACTTGTTTTTTACACTTAGGAATTTTTCCTTCACATGTAACCCAATCCATGTAGTGAAACACACATTCACACACTCTAGTGAACACACACTAGGGGACAGCATCGAGCACGTGGCAGCAAGGGAGCAGTAAGAGATTTGCTACGCCATTTCAGTTGTGACCTGTTGAATCTCAGAATCGAACCGGCAACTTTCCGAACACAAATACAGTTCTCTGATCATTAATTAATTTTATTCTCTAATCATCAGGTAAAAAAATGAAGGGTTATTTTTATACCACTTGTTCAGCTTATGTGGGCACATATTTTTGACTCATTTTTGATTAGAACTCATAATATGCCCTAATTTTGTACAAACTATATAAACCAATTGGATTTATTTTTATGTTTGCAATCTGATTAAATAGTCCCAGTGTTGTGCATGTAGGTATAATGAAGATCACAAAAATGCTGGATCGTTTATCACTGTCTTGTCTTTGGGGAGTGGTTCCTATCAGCACTACTGCAGTGAGATATCAACTGTTTTTCTGCATAATCGGTACAATAGATTCAGTTGCCTGATTCAAGGTCAGATTTTAGACTGAGGTCAGTTTTAAACAGAAACACCAGAAGATGCAGTGATCTTTTAGAACCATGTCTAAACATAAAGACCTACTTTTAGACTCTCTGTTAATGTGCTTGAGTGGAGCATAAGCCACTGCAGTGCTATAATCCTATCAGCAGATGCCCATCGCACCCTCCATACTCACTGATATTCTTAACCAGGAGAGGCTTAGCCATGCTGACATTACCATCACTGGTTTGGAGATGTATTAAATATGATTACATTTAAAATTCTAACCAAGGACAGATTGTAACATCATTATTTCTATCAATAATGCTGAATGTTGTAATTGCTATTATACTATATAATTGTTTTGCTGCTTTTCTGTTTGATTAGTTTTTATTGATTTATCTTTGATTTTTATTTGTCTCATCTGACTCCTGGGCCCTCTGTTCACAATTAGTTTTGGATACTTTTTTATGGATTAGATCACCAGGTCTTTTCCCAACCCATAGAGATGTACAGAGCTGTGTATTTATGAGACAGTTCTGTAGCTCCAATTGACTAGTGGCATGTTTTTGGACTGTGAGATGAAACCCCATAGGAGTTCTCATAGGAAACTCACACGTACATAGGGAGAATTCTCCTGCATTTTCCTGAAATCAACAAATGTACTGGAAAACCATTTGAGGCTGTCTCGGTCAATATCAGTGTTCAGCCATTCAAATTGTAGTTTGAGGTGAACCAGTCCCATATAGACTTCATAGCTATTTTATTTTAATAAAACTTTAATGTGTGAAAATGTGCTGTTTAACACGTTCTTAGTCAGGTATCCGAATACTTATGGCTATATAGTGTATATATGTACTAAAGTTCCCTTCTATTACCTAATTATAATGCTATAACAGTAATCTCAAGTTGTCAAGACGAAATATTGATTATATTTTTCACGTTTAAATATTTTGAGTTTTACAGAACACTGTCGCCTTGATTCGATTCTATTCCCGTGTTTCCTCCCACAGTCTAAAAACATGCATATGAGGCAATTTGAAAAGTCCAAATTGTCAATGATTGTGTTTGATGTGACTTGTGTAGTGTTTGAAACTTGTGTGATGAATGACCATTTTCTGTCATGGACATGATCAAGAGTTTAAAACATGATGTTAAAATGCTAAACAAATATATAAAATATAATAAATAAAAACACTATGTGGATGAATAGGTAGTACAGATGAATGGATGAATGAACGCTATTTTTTGAAATATAAATAGCTATGTATAAATGATTATCTTTGAAAAGAGTCTTTGCTCTATGTAGCGCCGAAACATAAAACAATCAAATCTCATTGCAGCTCAGGCAGCACCGAGCTGGCCTCCTGCAGCAATCTTCTTAATAGAATTCACATGTTCATGTGTTTCAGTCATTTCCAAAGTTTGCTTCATTCCTTCAGCTGTTTCGTCTTCTTTTGCAATATACATACAGCAAAACGTGCTCCATTTTGTTTGTATTAAACAAGTTTCTGGGGAACTGAATTAGATCTGAACCTGGGCTGATGGTCATTGTCTGTGAAGATGTGAAAAGTGGCCATGTAGAAAATATGTCAGTAGTTTGGAACCATTTAGAAGAACCTCATATATATTGAAAATTTACATCGACTTTACGTTACATTATGATCACTGATTATTCATTTGAGCACATAGCACATGTTAGTGGTTGGAATTTAATAGGCAGCATGTAAACATTTTATCCCTAGTTATTACGTTGATGTGCGAAAAGGAAAAACAAGTGATTAGGTTTGACATGAGCCAAATTGTAGTTTCTAGACAAATAAATCAAAACATCTCCAATAGTGCAGCTCTTGTGGGGTCATCCTGGTCTGTAGTGGTCAGTATCTATGAAAAGTGGGTGAACATTTTAGTGAACAGCGGTAAAGGGGTGACAAAGTGACTGGCCAGAAATACGATTGTAGGTCAAATCACAGAAGGGGTTAATGCTGGTTCTGATAGGAAGGTGTCAGAATACACAGTCCATCACAGTCTGTTGCGTATAAAGCAGCATTGCGACAGCTAGTCAGTAAGGATGATGTTCATTATATAATAAATAGACATGCACATTCCAGGGTGACTTGAACTCCCACTGGGATTCTAATCAGGTTATGTTTTGGTCATTAAAAAGTCATGAATGTGTGCACAATTGTGTGTTTGAGAAGGATACTCACAATCTAATGATGTTTACACACAAATTCATGTTTACACAATGCGTTTAGCTTATACACTTTATGTAAAGCTGACCGGTTGGGGGGATTTTATGCACTACTACATACAGTTGAGCACAACTACAGAGTCATGCACATGGACACACAAACATACATGCTGGCATGGAGCAGAGGAGCAGTGTCCAGAGCATGTGGTGTTTGTGCTGAGCTGGTCTGGCCGTCAGCATGAATAAAAGCATGGACAGCTGACTGGACATGGCTATTCATCCACATGAGAAGAAAAAAGCCTGAGCTAAAGGCTGCATGTTACAGATAGAAGCTTACATGTGTTCTCTTCTACAACTAATCTCTTGTTTAGCTCTTGTTTATGGATGTGTTATGTAATGTCATACTTGTCTGTACACCAATTCTTTTCTTTGTCCTTCTAAATGTTGTTTCAATTTGCTATTGTATTTGCAAATGATTTATTTGAGTACATAGCTTGTCGTGGCATGCACTCATGATAATCAGTAATAAAATGTCAGCGACGTCTAGCGACGATGGCTGTGCTGAGTCAGATTATACAGGCTGCATGTGATATAGATGCAAGGAAGGAGTAGCAGCTCCTGCGAAATGCACAACTCTGACAGAACATCGGGTGAGACAAAGGTTGCACGTATCCCAGAGTAACAGCTACCGTGGAAACCACTGAAAGCTCAAACATCCCATCGTATTCCTAACCAACAACGGTGGAAACGATATTCTGTGTATTATTTGCCGAGCAGCAACATCTGCTTCCATTAAGACATCAAAAGCATTACATAATACTATACAGCAATAATTCTGTAGCATGTTAAAATAGCCTAGGCTGCATTTTACACGGAAGCTAAATTAAGCAACATGCTGTATGGAGATCATCCTTTGAAAGACTTGGGATAAAGTCTCATTTGTATTGTCAGTTTTCTCATATTGAGCAAGACAATGGCTGCAGTGCAGGGTGGAACTGTAATGTCAGCTGTTTAAACAGGGTGTATATAAAACTGTCAATACTATGCTCTCACTGAAAGGAAAACTACTCGGTGCAAGATAACACAAGCCCAGGTTTTGCCTCCTCCAGTAGTACTTGTTCACCTGATCGTTTTTATTAACCACCCTATCATGGCTTGGCTTGAAGTAGGCCTGCTGTGACAGCTGGAAACTGCAGAAATGTATTTACTTAAATTCACAAACAAGTTTAGATTAGCACTCTTTGCTACTTGCATGTTTTCAGTGGTGCAGATTGCAGACTAGTGCAGAGGTGGACAATTCATTTTGGAGGAATACTCAGTATATTCAAATCGGGCAATGATCAGTGCGGTAGAAAGTTCACAAAAACGCACCACATGCAGGTTTGTTAGGTCTTTGGTTTTGTTGGATATTACTTAAAGATATCAGAAAGGTGATCATGACTGCTCTGGTGCTAAATATGTAAATACTTGTTGCTTTTGTTGTTCAGATGGGACCGATGTGCATTATACAAATTCTACATATCCTCTGTGTATTTAGTTTCTTAAGCACAGTGATCTGGTCAACACAAACTAAGCTTTCCATCTTAGTTGAATAAATAAGAAGGTTCTGGGTTGGGTCCACACATAGAGCGGTCTTCACATGGAGCGGTTCTGGTTTTCTACCACAGTCCAAATTCATACAAGGGAGCAGAACCAGAGCTAATTGTTCATGATTGTGTTAAAAATAACTGTGTTGTTGGAGTTAGTCATGTATATAAACGACGTGCAAAACATGACAATAAAATCATGTTTAAAGCAAATATAAATACTTATAAAACATATATATATATATTTTAAAATAACACTCATAGTTTTGTTCTATTACTTGTTACAGTCAGACTGGATACACTTGCATATATAAACGTACACAATGTCACTTCACTAGTATTCAGTGATTTGAAATATAACCAATGCTATTTTATTGCATGTATGATGTACACTTGTTTATGTCTCATTTCTAATCCACTGACCTCATTCGAGCCAGTTAGAGACATCCATCAGGCTGGATACAATGTCCAGGTGTGACCTAGTGGAAGACAAAGCTTTCATGAATTGCAAATATCTTAAGCAGGTTGTGCAAGTCTGTTTAAGCAATACTAATAGTTACTCAGTAAGTAAATACAAAAAAACTTACTGTTGCTAATAACGCTTTTTTTTTTGCTTTTTTTCATTAAAAATAAACACAACCCAAAACCTCACATACTGTTTACTGATCATGTTAATTACAAGAATCAATTTTTGTAATGTGTAAGCAATGCTACTTAAATTGAATGAGTTGTAACCTTCCTGTGTTTTATCTACGATCTGTATCAGTTCTTTCTGGAATTTTAAATGGCATTATAAACCAAGACCGATGCTTATAGCCAGCTCACTTTACCCTGCTTTACATCTCATGAGAGCTAATCCCTAGTAACCACCTCACAATGAGGAACAAATGGCACACATGGTTATTATCTAACCTGACAGCTTAAATTGCTTGCGAGCCTCAATCACTAGCCATCGTACTCATGGTATTATAGAGTTACAGAAAGAAATCAAAGTTAAGTATTTTTATACAATATTAGTAGAAAAATAGATTGTTTTGATACATGCTTATATATTATACAATCTAGAGTACTAAGATGCTGGATCACTAATTTAATTAATTATTTTATCACATTAATTTTATGTTTTATATAAATCTTATCATGTCAACAATATTTAAAAATCAATTATAATCGTCATTCGTTGTTTGATTAAAAACCATTTGGTTCTAAATCGCCAGGTCAGAGTTGCGGTGGGTTGGATTCATTGCTTCGTTAGATAACATAGTTTAAAACCAGTTGGATGTTTATTAATATTCATGGTTTTTTCACCCACTTCTTTTTGCAGAACACTTCCCCCATAGAGATTTTTGGCCTGCCTTGTGTGCACAGCGTGTCTTATATCTACCTACAGATTTTAGATTTCAAGTGTGGTTACCGTCAGGGCCATTCAAAAAGGTTCGACTTGTCTTTCGCATAGTTATTAGTGGATTATGGGGTATGTTTAACTTTAGTTACTAGCTGAAACACAAATCCAAAGCACAAAGGGTCCACCCTATACAAGGCAGTTGTTAAATTGTGCATTCAACAAAGCACTAGAAATGCATTTGACTCATCTAGACGGAGTTTTGCATACTTTAGACATTGATTTTAGACAAACCCATGGGTGTATGCCAAAGGTTCAAATAGTATGACGAATCTTGATGGTCAGACCTCAAGTTAAATTTAGACTTTAGACTTAGTTACATGTATACACTGCATAATGTAATAGTTCACTTTTTAAAATCACTTTTTAATATTAAATATTACAAGGTCAGAATTTTATAGCAAGTATATTGTACAGCTGATCAGTTCAAATAAATGAGCCCAAAAGTTCATTATTCAAAAATACTCCATTGTCATTGCAAGACAAAACTAACCAGTACAATCATAGCACAACATATTGTTTATCCTTTTGGTAGTGTGTTCAGAGCTCTACAGATACTGTAGTTTGCACAGCAGGCAGAACTTACAGTCATTAAGTTTGCATTAAGAGGAATTATATGTTTGGTCAATTTTATTGTCATTTGAAATTGGTCTTTACTAAATTCATGTTGCTTGGCCATCTAAAAATGATTCACTGCACAGCATTCTTTCTTGCAACAGAGGGTGACTTAATGGGCTTCTTTCATTTAGCCCTTTACTCTCTACCAGGGTCTAGAATGCCCTGGCAGGTCCCTCTGCTCTGTAGTTATCAGACTTGCATAACCTGAATAGGACTAAAATGAGATGGCATTTCCTTTGTCTTCTCCATGAACATACGCTGTAGGCTCAGTCCTAGAACAACCCATCGCCCAACAATAGTGCTGCCTTACCCCCTACTGCTTGGAGGAGGTACAGACATGAATAATTGTGACAGTTCTGGTGCGACACACAATGGAATTTCATTTCCTTTGGATATTTTTGGAGATAGAAAAGAAGTATCCAATGTTGGACCATATATTCTTGGAATGTTTTACACACTAGTGCTAACAAAAAACTCAACGGTTGATGTTTACTATCGTATGATGGAAGTGATATTGCTATAGGCAGACTTTAGACTATGCATATTTTTCCACTGTGATGGGTCGCAAATCTGCCCTACTAATCCCCAAATCTGATACACTACTGCAGTAAATAGTATTTACATTTTCAACATTTAGCGAATGCTCTAGTCCAATGAGGCTTGCAACTATGGCTGAACATGATATTATTTAAAGAAATGCAGTTTACGGAGTTTGCTCGGTGGTCCAACAGTGGCGACTCGTGAGTGTGTGGCGCGTTACGAGTGATTGGTGTCAGGATTTATTTCTATCACAGCCTAACTGCAATGGTTACGAATGTATAAAGATAAGTGAGGAAAGAGAGTGAATATTTATACTTAAAAGGCTGCTAATGAATGTTATCTAACTAAATTTACCTGCAAGTGTTTCTTTCTGAACAGTGTTTTATTGGGCTAAACACACTGGACTTTAATATGCAAATCATTACGTGGAAATTGAGTATTGCTTGTTTTAGGTAATTGGTCTTTCTGTTGTTGTCATTGTCCTAGAATATCACATTGTGTCCAGATGCTTTGAGAGAAGCATTCAACTTCTCTTTGAGCATCTGGGTACATTTGGATGAGGACACACACACACACACACACAAAAGCTCAATTTGAAAAATGCACTGATCCTGCATCGATAGAGCCCCAAGATGAGCCGAACTGACTAGGGAAAAGTAGGTCAACAGAGCTGAGGTAAGCCCTCAGAGAATCACCATGTTCAATAATAACCCCACTGCTGCTGCTTTGTGTGTGTGTGTGTGTGTGTGTGTGTGTGTGTGTGTGTGTGTGTGTGTGCACGCACGCGTGTATT
>JAOUQU010000021.1:1182776-1209176 GCA_028566735.1 Ammoglanis amapaensis | reverse complement strand
ACACACACACACACACACACACACACACACACACACACACACACACACACACACACACACACACACACACATACATGCAATATGTGAACACACGGACATTAATTCGTTGTCACAGATAATCTAATGATGCTTGGGTAGCTTGTGTAAGCCGGGTGCCCTTGCTGTTTCAACACTTTTATTGAATACACAGCACTTACACCATTTTGTGCGTCTAGTGTAGTGCTTATCTGACTGGTGACATTGCCACGGAGTTCATACGCTCTGTACTGGTCTGCTAGTCCCACCTATACCAACGAGGCTCAATAAAAATAATAAAAATAAATACAATACAATAATCTTAATAATCACTTCTGATAGTATAGAGCATGTTGTGTCTAAAGCATGTTGTGTGTGAATGAGCTTATTGTGGAGGCTGATGTGAACCATAAACTGCAATTCTTACATAACCACAGAAAAGATGATGGCATAACACAACTGTAGGGAGACTCTGTAGCCATAGTGTTGTTGTTTTTTTCCAGATGCCTATGCTGAACAAAAAGCATCGTAAATCACATGAAGATAAATAGGTGACATATTAAGTACCTTTGATAAAGTTCGTCACAAGCTATTAGTATATATGGTTTAGATATTTTGTTTTTTACATGTTTTTACACATACATCTGCCTTTGTGGTGTGTAAAGAACTGAAGTGTAGTTTGGAAATCATAAAAAATCCATCCTTTGAGAGTGGTATGTGAGGTCAGATTTAAAGACATATCCACTTCAGTAGAATGGGTGTTGTGGTATTCAATGCACTTAAAATAGAATATTCAAGGAGGTTGTCCAATCAGAATAATTCTGTATTATTATGCATGTTTCTTTTGCTATATTCTTTCAGTAAAGATATTGGATAGAGAAATCTCGATGTCTTTTTATTGCACAGTATACAACAGTCTGTCAGAAACACTCATATGGTGCAGACAGCCTGCTAAATATACAGGCCCTAAAGGTAGCTCACATAATGGTACATTGGACATACTAATGATGTTTGCTCTCTCTCTCTCTCTCTCTCTCTCTCTCTCTCTCTCTCTCTCCCCCGCCCCGCGCCTTCTCTCTACTTCTCTTTAAATAATGTATCTGTAGAGTCAGTTGTACAGTACTTAGTGCACTGTTTCCTGTTACACTGCAATGATTTTTATCTTAAATGCATATTAAGAAAACAAAGATTAATAGAAAGGCACTTATGCTCCATATATGTCAGGTTTGTTGGACTCTGCTTTTGGGCTAGCGAGTTTATTACTTTGAAAACCTTTTACCTAATTACAAAAGAATACCTGATTACAAAATCCCATCATAAATTGCTCAGGTTCTATAAATCCATTACATGAAAGAAATACAAATGTAAAACAAATGCTATTTCATTGTTAATGTTAATGCTAATATTATGATATGATATTAATGATTTGGATGAATATCAACATTTGCATTAATGTCTGTACAACCAATCAAATTATGTATGTATTATGGCTGTGAAGGTGGCTTATTGAATAACTGATATATAATAATGGATATTTTGTTTTTGTGTATTTCTTTATAGGTTATAAAATGAGGGAAGTCTTTTGCTGATAAAATGTTTTGTCATGCACGTTACCCTGGCTGTAATCAAGTGGAAAACAATACATCTACAACAAAGCAATCAGCAGCATTAAATACCATGAAAAGGATCCTAATGCACGTATGACTAAAGCTGACACTGACTATCTAGGGCATAAAACAATTGTTAAAAAGGTAGTGGTAAAGCAAGACATTGACATGGAGCTCGAGAGGCAAGAACTCACCCACGATGACTCCATTAGTAAAACCAACCAAGACACAAATGAAAAGAATCAGGTTCACAGTTGTGAACTGTGTGGCAGGTCATTCTCTTTTCTAAGCTCCTTGTCCCAGCACATGCGGAAGCATACGGGGGAGAAGCCATACAAGTGTCCCCACTGCCAGCACCGATCAGCGCAGAAAGGTAGTCTAAAGGCGCATATTCGTAGCCACAAGAATAACAGTACAAATCAGAGTCCTGGGAATGATGAAGAAGTAAGGGAAGATGATGCAGGCAAAGAAGGAGGAGTGCCTGAGGAGCAGGGTGGTTGTTCTAGCCCAACAGAAAGTACCTCAGCCTGTAACAAAATGGTCAATAGTCAAAATGCCACTAAAGCTAGAAAGAAGGGGAGTAAAAAAGAAAGGACCAGTAGTGAGGGTGGGAAACAGTGTTCACTATGTCGGAAGAGGCTACGAAGTCAAGCTGACCTAGAACAACATATGCAAGACTTTCATGACACCTTGAAGGAGAATCATTTGCAGGCAGAAACAAAGAAGACACCGTCCACAGAAGATAAATCCATTGATGAAGGTCCCAGTCTGGAAGATGCTGAGAAAGAGAATGGACTTGGTAAAGGAGAGTTTCCTTGTGACCAATGTGACCAAGTGTTTACCCAAGCCTGGTTTCTGAAAACTCACATGAAAAAACACCAGAACACTTTAGACTATGGCTGCCGTATCTGTGGCAGGAGATTCCGAGAGTCCTGGTTCTTGCGCACCCACATGAAGACCCATAGCACCAAGACAAAGGCAAAGAGTGAATCTGAAACTCCTGCTACTGTTAATGAGGTTGCACAGGCCGAAGCGGCATTGATGAATGATGTATGTATGTATGAACTATGTGCCAAGTGTGGCAACTTTTTTCATGACCGTAAAAGTCTGCTACTCCACGAGCAAATCCATAAGAACACAGAACATACTGCGAAAACTGGTAATCATTCACCACACGTGACCAAAAGACACTTTCTAGAGTGCCTGCAACTGAGAGTGGTCGGTGAGACAGAGAGGCTTTCAGAAGGAAGGCTTGGTAAGAGAATCCCTGAGTTGGATCCTGTCAGTAGTTACCAGGCCTGGCAGCTGGCCACCAGGGGCAGGGTGATGGAAATTTCTGAGAAAGTCTGGGATGAAAGGTTAGCAGATACAGAAGTGGCTTTTGTAAAAGAAAAGAGTGAATGTGTACAAGCAAAACAAGAAAAGCGTAAAAAAGAAGTGGATGCTTCTGTCAGTAGCTCTAACAAGAAGAGACGAGGAACACAAGATTTGGGCAGCTCCGCCCAAACAGACCACCAGGTTAATTTAGGGCGATCATCAGTGGCAGATGGAAGTGTGGAATGTTTAAGTGACTCGGATTTTCGTCCCTCATCCAACCATGGCCGAAAGAATTCCCAGAATAAGACTTCTGAATGTTTGGAGTGTGGAAAAGGATTCCGGACTCAGCAACAGATGGTGATACACATGCTTATAAGACATGGAAGTATGAGTGAAGATGTTAATGGGGTTTCACTACAAGATCTGTTTCCTAAGACAAAGTGCAGTCCTTCAAAGTCTCTGGACTCACAAGACTCCAAGAAGCCAAATCAAAAAATCCATGAAGGTAAGAAAATACTTTTTTTGTTATTTTGGTTTTATCATGTTTACATGTAAGTAGACCAACAAACCAGCACTTTTGTTGTTTTTTTTTTAAATTCGGATAAGTCAATGAAAAACTTTGTCATGCTTCCCTGAAGGGAATTCAAAAATGTCACAGATAGCTAAAACAGAAAGCTAAAACATTTTTGTTATTATACGATTTCAGAACAGTAATACAATTGCTAAACTTCAGTTGCTTAATATTGAACAAGTACGAAATCCAATGTTTAAGACCCAGTGACATCAACAATGGAACAGTAGTTTCACAACAAAAATTATTTCCATCTGGCTACATTTCTTTGTTAAAAATGCTGCTTATACTACTTCTCTTGACCTTAACCTGGGTTAAATATCTTGTACCTTGATTCTGTTTTCACCAACTTTATAATTTACCATTTGATAATAGTTTGGTAATGTGCTGCAGTTTTGTTCCAAACATAAAACTTACGCTTACTGTTCTGCCCAAACAGTTACAAGTTTCATGTCTGAGAGGGCTGTCACATGCTCTTTTCTCAACAGCACTTTCTGTTATGTCCCGATTTATTAATCTATAGAGATGGTTTGTACAACAGGTTCTTACATCGTCACAATGTTTAATTTCAAGATTTCAAAGTTGCCTTAATCTCTGAGAGCCTTAGGCAGCTTTGAGTGAAAGTGTTGCCTAGTGGGTAGAGTATTGGTCTATGAACTTAAAGGTTGGAAGTTCAAATCCAGGCTCTGCTACACAAGCACTGCTGGGTCCTTGAGCATGAACCCTGTTCTTAACTCTGCTCCAGGGGTGCCATACGTTGGCTGACCCTGCGCTCTGACCGCTTTTTCCAGACAAGTTAGGATATGCGAAGGGAGACATTTCGTTGTACTGTATATCTGTACATGTGTACTGACCAATAAAAAGCAATTTGCGCTTCATAGCTTGTTTTGTCCTGCAAATTGTGGGTCATTATAGATCCAGATGTGTCTTTCCTAACTATGTCCAATCAGTTTCACCCTATTAGAGTTCGACATTTTGTCTGGTACCCTGGAGACCCTGGTGCTTGTACAAATAATGTTGTAAAATCTGAGTATAAAACAATTATATCCGTTTAACTCATGATCCACAACACAGTGCTGTGTAAAATGAGCTTCATGTTAAGTAAAGGGACTGGATATAGTGCACAAATAATACAATCTACAGCTAAACGTAGGAGTCATGTTGTTTATATATAGTCTAGTCTGTCTAGGCTCAATAACAGGGATTATGTTTATGATACTGTATAACGCCGGTATTTAAAACGTAACCATAAAGGGCTGTTGTGACAGCAAGTTGTCATGTTCTGCGTTATTAAACTTGTCATGTTACGTTTAAATGAACTTGGCTGGTAGGACAATAATTAGCTATATCAGCAATATGAAATATGTTTTATAACAGACAGGGTTATGACAAGCGTTTTGTTTACAAACAAAAGGTTTCCCTATTTAAAACGCGCTTCAGCAGTCAATGCTGGTGCAGGAAGACATCTTGTGGCGAAACAGGGAAGTACAGCCTGATGTACGTTTATTACACCTTTTATTTCTTATAAAGCATGTGCATGTTTCTGATGCACAGGTACTGGTCTGGGTCTGAGGAAACATTAAAACTAATATCTGTAACATTTTTTGACTGCTTTTATACATAGAAGTTAGTCAGTAAAATATTTGTAATAATTGTAATACCTTTTGAACTGTTTTGTTAGTTAATAAAAGTGGTACATATGTTACTGGACCATTAATCAGATGATTGAGTCTCACTAATGTCAGTGTAAGGACATTAAGAAAGGTCATTTTCCTGTAAATGCTTGATCTTTAGTGCACAATTACATTTCTTGTATTTCACTATTGCCATACAAAAAAAGTCCAAAAGCCAGCATGTTGGAATGTATTCTTGCCAGCGGCATTTGAATGTGCACATCTGTGAAGGCACCATCAATGCTGATGAATACAAATGCATACTGGACGAACATAGCTGGGCAAGACTAAGCTAATTTCTGTATGTGTCCAGACATGTTTACTGTGTAAAAAAGGTGGCCATTTAGTACAATATATCCAAGTGTAGACTGTGTAGTCCAAGATTATTTAACAAATCAAATTCCATCATGTGCATGATTAGACTTATTTTAGTTACTTTGCAGTTGCTACTGAAATGTCTGTTTTTGTTTTCCTTTGGCTTTTTGACTGTGGCCTTGTAAGTCTACTTTACATGGTGCTATTTTAGAATTTCCTGTGTCAGGAAACAACCCTTGAATTTTTTATGCCTTTTTATGCTCTTCCCTTTTCTAGACACAGTTTGTGTTAAACATGTGCAAAGGCAGAACTAGCGAAGCAAATTCCTTTCAAATCAGCCATCTGCATTTAAGGTCTATACATCAGCTATGCATATCTAAAGGAAAGGCATGTTATCGTTTACTTCATGACATATGTTTTTGTGTTCTGGGATTTAACAATAAGTCTGTCAGTGGTCTGTCTTACAAATTAAAATATGTCTGATTTCACATGGTGGTTCAAACTAGTTCTTTATTTTATGGGTACATAAACTATAAATGTGCTTTCGTAATCTAAGGAACTAATAAAGGGATTCTCAAATAACAAGTAAATTGGTCTCAGTAAAGACATTCTGTCCAACGTGTCAAGCGTATCATAAATTAAATTGTTCAAACGTATATCAGATAAATGTGAGATACAGGTCCTGTTCTCCACATGTACTTGTAGGATTCCTCCAGAACCTCAATTTTTTGGACCGTGTGAGGAAAAAAGCACTTTCTAGGTTTATTGGAGAATCAGAGTTTTCCTGTAGGCAAGTAGCCACTAGGATACTTAAAGTGGTGCACTGTGGTCCCGGTCCCACACCCGAATAAATAAGGAGGGTTTGGACAGGAAACACATTCAATGTCAAACTGCTTACCACAATGCATTGTGGCGAGTCCTAACAGGAGCAGCCAAAACAATAATAATAATAATAATAATAATAATAATAATAATAATAATAATATGTTTTTTAAATGTCAGCTCTGATGAAACATGTTTAAAATAAATTCAAATTCAAATTGTATACAAAGACACTTTGTTGTACATGGAAATAATGTAGTCACATAATTACTTCTAAATGTCTTTACATGGTTATGGGATTGATGTGATGCATGGGAATGATAATAATCATGAAACAAGTGAATAGTTCACTGATGAAGACCTCACAGTGAGCTTTGGCTGAATAATTGTTCCTTCAAGGCCAAAAGAGAAGCATACAGCGGCCAGTCTCAGCCACCAAATACAAAACAGATGGCAGGAAGAGAGTGAAAGAAGGGCTACTGCTGCTTCATGTACTAACTCAATGTAAACAAACATCTCTGCGACAGATGAGGGAAGGTGGGTCCAGGATGTGTTCCCAGGCCCTCTCTGTTACTCCCTCTCATGTCTCCCTTATGTTCACAAACTAGCCCTGCTCAATGTGTGAGAGGATACAAGATACAAAGAACGTTCACACATATCAAAAGACTTGAATTCAATCAATTGATGTTTATTATATACATTTACTACATGAAGTAACTGCCAGTATAATATTAAATCCATTTTGTTTGGCTGTATGTCATTATAGCCTGTAATAAAAAAGATAAAATGTTACGCGGCTTAGACAGTTTTATAGTGTATTATAAACTTCAATACAATTTAATTGTAAATGATTTATAAGCAGCAATATGATCTCTATAATAGTATCTATATTTGGCTACACTTTATAATAATGCTTCCGGTATATTATATGTGGGTTTATAAAGGCTTATTAATTAGGTTGCAATACCTTGCAATTCGATAATAAACAGTTATAGAACATTAATATACAGTAAAACAGAATTGTTTCTTGCCAAATAGTGATCCTACGTTCATATGGTCTTATTAGCTCTATTCTGAGCTAACAAAAAATCAGGCTGTAAAAGAGGACCAGTATAATAATATGGCTCGAACTGGTCCAGTTGCCCCATTTATTAATCCTTTATAACTGCTTATTAATTAGGTGTAAAATAATTAGGACCTAATTTATAATCTTGTATAACCCATTTATAAACTATTTATGAGTTGAGTCTTATTATAAAGTGTAACCTTATATTTAATATAACAAGTTATAAACAGATTTCCAAATATACAATAGATTATGTGTAATAATGCTACAGCATTAGCATGTTCTTCATGACAAAATTAGAAGTCTTTAAAAAAATGGCATAATTACTAACATAAAAACAAAGAAAAAGCAGTAGAATGTATATATAGTGTTGTTTTTATTTAATTAATCAAATCAGTAAACCATTAGATTAAACTAAATTAAACCCCCATGCATTAATTAATCCCCCAAACGAAAATAAAACAAGCATGCACATTACCAAACTATTATCAAATGGTAAATTATAAAGTTGGTGAAAACAGAATCAAGGTACAAGATATTTAACCCAGGTTAAGGTCAAGAGAAGTAGTATAAGCAGCATTTTTAACAAAGAAATGTAGCCAGATGGAAATAATAAAACAAGAACTTCACATTCGGCAGTGAACTGCTGCCATCTTGTGGTCAAAAGCAATATTTCCAATTATTTCAGCGGTCATTTTTATTGTCGACCATTAAAATGATGATCTCTTATAACGCATATTTTAATTACCCCGGTTATACATTATGTTATCTTAGAGTACTTAAAATGTTTTAACACACATTAAAATTAAAATAACATCAACATCCTGTCTGTGACATTCTGTCTAATCTCCTGCACCATTAAAGTCCCCTCATGTAGGCTTTGATCATTGCATGCTGGTCTCCTGGTCACTACTTAGTTTAGGTTGGTCATTTAGTGTGGCTGTTGTGACACTCTGGAACACTGTTATCTATATCCTTTCTGTCTACATCTAACGCCCAACCCAAAATATACATATTTACAAAGTATTTTTACCCAATTTCCCCAGTTTAAGTCTGAGTTGATTTGTTTGTTTACATGTTTATCTAAAATATTGTTTTTAATTTGTGGAACTATGGAATTATTATTATTATTATTATTATTATTATTATTATTATTATTATTATTACACAACATAATTAATAATAGGGCAGCACAGTGGATTAGTGGTCAGTACTGTCACCTCACAGCAAGAAGTCATAATGACAAACATAATTTTTTTAAATTAATGAGCTATATGTTTGCAATTAACGTAACTAAAAAAATATTTAGTAGAAACAAAGGCCAGCTATTACAGACCTTTTACATTCTAATCATTTACATGTAACTATATTAACATATAGTGCTAATTATTTTTTTTCTTTTACTCACAGATCAAAAGCCATACACCTGTGAACACTGTGACTTTAGAACCCTTGACTCTTCAGCCATGGTAAACCACATGCACCAGATCCATGAGACCTTAACCAATCAGAGTCAAACATCTTTCACCGGACCAGGTGGCTTCCCCAGACTGAGGAGCGCATTGCTACAGGAGCCATGCCAGTCCAAAACTTCCTCCACCCACCGGGATAAAGCAGGACTAAACAACACAGTTTCACTCTCCAGTGCAGACGAGGAGAGCAAAGGTCATGGCAGAGCCAGTTCTGACAAAGTGGATGCTAGTTTATTAAATCTTACTGTAGAAGCTGATGAAGTAAACAATGAAGCTCTGGTATCTGGTCTGTTGAGGCACCATTGCCCATACTGTTCGCATTCTACACTGTACCCAGAAGTTCTCTGGATCCACCAAAGAATTGCACATAAGATCAACAGCACTACACTGATTCCCAAGTGGGCACTGAAAAATGGTATCAAAGGACCTAAGTCGATCCTCGATTTCAGGAGACGCACTGGACCACCTCCATTTTTGGAAGGGAAGGACTGTCCAGCACTACAGCAGATCCATGTTGTCCGCACAAGTCCTCCTGAATCCTCCCCTACTGAAACTAGCAAAGACAAGTCCCTAAACAGATCTGATTGCTCACAAATCAAGGGACACTCCACGACTCCGCCACATTCCAGTAGACAAAAGGCAAGCACATCTCAGACAGAATATGATACAAGCGCTAAAGGCAAAATGGAGACACACAGACTCGTTGCTTCATCTAGTAGAGCAAAACCAACAGCTAGTCCCCAAAAGAACAATGAAAGAAGAGTCGTGGATGGTAGTCTTTTGCCACATGAAGGGCTTCATTTCATGCTCACCAGCAAGCACAATATCCCAGAGCAGAAAAGTCCTAAACATCATACTTCACAGATCCTCAGCCAATCTGAAACTGTAGCCCAGAAATCGGAGAGCTCGGCTGGATTTGACCCCTGGAATCGATTCAGCCCGGGTACGTCTTTCTCCCAGTTTCAAAACAAAAAACAGCACACGGCAGAACATCCAGCAGCCTTTTCGGATATCTACAGTTTCTTGAAAAACTGCAGTTCACATGATTTGGCTGCAATTTACCGTCTCTGGGGCTTCAATAATGGAATGATGGAGCAAGCAGGTAAATGGGGCACAAATACTCACTGAATGTTACTAGTATAGAATTGGGTTTACAAGAAAGAATACGAGATGAGACAACCCATCTATGAATCCAACCGTTCATCCATCCCTCCCTCTATCTGTTTACACACACTTCATCACCTACCAACCGATATCCACATACATCCATATATATCCATCCACTCATTCACACATCCATCCATCTATCCATTCATTCATCCATACACAAAATCCGATCCCACCCACCCATCCAATATATCCATCTAATCCATCCATCCATCCATCCATCATTATCTTGGCCGGAATGCAATGGATCTAAGAAATTTCAATCCAATCTAGCTTTATTTATAAATCACTTTAACAATTTCAAAAAAGCGCTCGATCGAAAATACAATACAATTAACAACCTAGGTGTCAGACGCTAAGGAGAGGAGGTGGGTTTTAAGAAGTGATAAAAAACAGACATCGGAGAGGCCTGTCTATGTGCAGAAGCAGACATTATGCCACTATATACATAATTAAGAAAATATTCTGTTAGCTTACGTCTGACTGGACCCACCAGAATCCTGCACAGTGAATATTGAAATGAATGCAAATCTGATTGGTGAGACAGGTTGTGCTGAGTAGACTGGGCTCTCTGGTGTTGAGTGACAGAGACCCTGGATAATTCTGCAAGACTCTAACAGACGCCACACATAGAAACATACAGCCAGTAAAGGTTAATTGAACTACTTAGTCATTATTTTATCTTTATACAAACATTTTAATGCAAATTTAAAGTGTGCAACAACATTTAAGGCGGATTTGCTGAGAGGCATTTCAAAGAACATGCCATGGCAAGCAATCTCAGAGGGCCGAGAGCACACCAGCGCAACAAATATGCATAACAGTTGATTACTAAATGAGTTTTTTCCCTCTTTCCCCACCTCTTTGCTGGAAGACAGTTTGTTGAGTTGTTGTTGGCCAGCATGCTTGGCGAACTAGTGTTGAACTACATGAAGACAAAAGAAGTCTCTGTCAGCTGTCCAGCCTGATATCATCAGACTCCACTTTAGCCCTTTAAGTCACATACAATACATTGACCTTTCTAACATCGGGCTTTCTTTTTGTCTGCCCTGTCCGCTGCTCTTCCTGTTAGCGCAGCTCATGCATGCTAATAACTCAGAGATTTGTGTTTATGAAAGGTGGCCTGGTTTTGCTCTGCCACCAACACTTTGAGTCACGGCTCATCGGCATAACAATGCAAGCCCGGAAGGGTCAGGGCAGGTAGCGATACCAGTGCCAAGTGACGGACACAAGCCAGGAGGACAGTGTTGCTTTTTTTTTTACCCGCCCTAAGGGGAAACAAAAGGCTGGAAGTTCTACTTCTGTTCCTGTTACCTCTGCTACTGCACGGGTGTCTTAGCAAATTGGCCGTGTGGACGAGACTTGACAGAGTCAGAGCGACAGGCGGAAAAAGAGCATCCAGCTGCTTGGCTAGAGGAGAAAAGAGCAAAGGCAAGGGGAGGAGGGCAGACAGACTGAAAGAGTGGCACACCTGACATGTGACATGGTAGGCTAGATCGGGGCACATCATAGGGCCAGGCTTTTAATTCACTGTAATTTATGCGCTTATGTGAGACCGTGTATGTGTCAGCCTGTCAGAATGACTTGCATGATGCAGCCAGACAGCCTCTCATCCAGGCCCTGAAGGGAGCTCACATAATGACACATTAGACATACTAATGATGTTTGCTTCTTTTTCTACCCCTTGATATATTATATGATGTCACCTCGGCAACTACCTTTTCATTTTTTTTCTGCCCACCATCTTTGTTCTAGGGATGCCGAGACCAGCCCCCCAAGAGGGTGATTACATCTGTCCAGTCTGCGGAAAAGGATTTAACCAACCCAGTCATTACCGAACACACATGAGATCCCATACAGGTAGCATTTTCATTGTATAATTCTACTTGATAAAAAGGATTATAATATAAAATGCTATTAGGAAAGTGCGAGACACATGCAATGACTTTCCCTGGACTGTAGACCGGTATAATTTTTGTTATCATACTTAATGTATGCTCATAAGATAGTAATGCATGTGCATCCACCTGAAGCCTTTTGAATTTGTATTACTTAGCCCATCGAAAACCAATCAAAATGTCAACCAACAACTAACAAAGATGTGTTAGTATACAACCAAAGTGCAAAAGTGTATTTAAGCTTATGTCATTATTATATCTAGTCTCGTGATTGGGATACAACTTAAGTCAGCTTCTAAGCAGCAACACAAGTTTGTAACGATGAGGGCACTAACAACGGCTCACAGATTAGTCCAATAGGATGCAGAGCTTACCGGCACAGCCCTATCATCATCGGTCGGAACTTACCCACGTGCTCTTGGGGGTTGAGCCTTAGAATCCAACTGCCAGTCCGAAAAGGACTTAAGTGCCTCTTGCTAAGAGTTAATTCTCGCCTAACCACAAGTAGCTGATATATGCGGTTGCAATTCATTACTATAATAAACTGAAATGAGTTAGTTATTTACCATGTGTTATGTCATGACCATGCATTAAGTATCTCAGGACACATGTTATGTCGTCATGGCTATGGGGTAGTGCAATTTTTTTATCCTACATCACGAGAGGGGCTTTGCATAAATTAAATACAAAAGAAAACAATACGATACAGAACACTGAACAAAAAGCTAGGACATGCACATTAAATGATTCTTGATATTGGCTGTATGTTGGGTCACCTTCTTGTTAAAACTGATTCTTTTTCTGTACTATTTCTGCAAGTGTGGTGGTTTAGAAAGGACAATATTAGCAGGAAATGTTCCATCCTTGTCACTGTCTGTAAAGAGAAAATTGTGATAAATGAATGCGTAGTTAGATAATGGACTGAAATGATAGGAATCCCTTTGCTCCAGTGGACAAGATGCACTTAAGCAAGCAGACAGTACAAGTGATGGACAAATGAGTTCGAGAAGGTTGCTCAGGTCAGCCCACCTGATTCCCATTGGCAGAGGCCAAACGCAACATTATACTGCAAGTGGCTTTTCACACGCATAAAGTTATAATCAGTGTCATCAGTGATCGCTTGCTTTAGTTGAGTGTCCAAATGAAATAAGGCAGGAGCTCTAGGCTTCTATTAGCATAGTGCTAACTCTCTATGTCAGCTTAAATTGGTGGTTTCAGATCACTGTCTGCTGCTTCTGCGCTAACTGGTGATGCTAATCTAAGGCTAATGCGGGATGAGTGCAAGTTCTTCTGACTGTGTAAATAAGCTTCATATTCTACTGGGTATTTTTAACACTATGTTAAAGATATAAAGATAGCACACTCTGCAATGTGGGCGAACATTGAACACTAAAACATGATAAAACCAGCAATCACACAAAATTAACAGTCCATTTCTACACGAGTGTAAATTACTCAAAACTATTGGGAAATTCTTACTGACCTGCTTTGGTATTTAACCTGCAGGTTTAATACATGAACTAAAAACCAAATAACCATGAACTCGGTCTGTTGGAAGGTCTCATGGTGGCTCAGTGGGTAGCACTGTCACCTCATAGTAAGAAGGTCCTGGGCTTGATTGTAATGTTTGGGTCTATTTCACCTAAAACGTGTGTAACTGCTGACAACCTGTCTTGTCACAAATATAAAAATACATTTTTACCACTGAGCTTTTAGCACATAGCGGAATTATTTCTCACCATTGAACCCAATACGCGCAGTGAAACACACTAGGGGCAGCAGTGAGCGTATGATGTGCAGCCCAAGCCATGGCATCTGGGGAGGAGTTAAGTGTTTGATGCTTTGCTCTAGTGCACTTTAGTCATGACCTGTCGACTCAGAACTGAACTGGCAAGCTTCCGATCACAACCCCAGTTCTCGAACCACCAGTCCACGGTTGCCCCAATTGCATTATCAGGATCAGATTCTTAATAAATAAACAAATAATATGTACAAAAAGAATCAGAACCAGGCCCAAGATAGATTTATTTTGTGAATTATTGAATTGTATCATATGTGGAGTCGCTTCCCAGACTGTGGTCTTACTTTTTATCTGCAGGGCAAAACAAGGACAAGGACAAGGACAACACGTGGTAACTAGATTCCATATGATGTGGACTTTTGCTCTACCAAATTATTATTTTTAATTCTGCTTTTATTTTCCTTAACCAGTTTATTATTAACCATTTTAAACACTGTCATATTTGTCTGGTATAAACAAATTTCCCTCCATTTAGCATTTTTGCTGCAGATGCCCAGGTGGGCTACCTGATGCTCCTTAAACAAAACAGCAGTGCTACTGTACTTGTGAAACAATAGATGTGTATGTCATTGAGTGAGTTCTAGCTATTGCATTTGGTGGAGGTACTAGGGGTCTGACCTTTCAAATGGTAGAGGACTATGTGATCGTTTTACAGCACTGTATAAGTTAGCCCGGCTAATTAGATTGAAACCAGCCAAAGTGACGCCCGTTTAATACATTACTGAAAAGTCAACACCTTGAATGTGGTTTATGGTAATAAGCGCTGAAATACCCAGTCGCAATCACAGGAATACAGGTTTTACCATCTTTTCTGAACTATTATGAATAGGTCTTATGAAAAAACTAGTGAGCATTCTGGCTGTCTACTGCCTACACAAGCAAGAGCCTAAATAGAGAAGATTCTAATCATTCAACAGATTATTTATGTCAGGGTACATGAACAAACCTATTTATCCAGCTCTGTAAGACATACATGAAAAATGATTGGTTGTTGTTTAGGATGGAAACCAAATAGGGACTCTGTATAACAGTGGATTAAATACCACTGCTGGGTGTGTGATGGTGTCTACACAGCCTGTTGAGGAATATCTGTTATCATGGTGTGGCTCTTCATTCTCAAAGCTGATCTGCCATCTTGTGCAGATGAACGGCTTCTACAAACATGTCAGGGTAACTCTTCTCGATCATGATGGGGGTGAGCATCGGTAGAGAGGCAACACAAGTTGAATCAAGTCAGTTTTATTTAGACATTGTCTCAAAGCAAATGCGAATTAATGAGAACCAACAAACCCATAACCCAATTGGGTGAAATTGGACGACCCAAAACTGGAAAAGAATGTATTGACCTGTATTGTTGATGCAATGGCCTATTTATTTTATTTTATAAAACTTTTGTGCAACACTTAATCCTTCATGTTGTACTTGCTGATTTTGTGTGATATCAGCAGTGGGATACAACTTTTTTTTAAAAAATAATGCAGGTTTTATTGTGCCAGCTCTTCTCTTACAACAAACAGACAAATGTATCATGTCTGCTTTAACAATAGGATAGGTGGCCGACCGAAACAAGGCTACAATCCTTAATGAATTACCTCTTTGCATGTGTTGCATACAACGAATGGTAAAATCAGGAAGAGAGGAAAGGTCAAATTAAATATGTATCCTAGACGGTATGTGATGTACTGACAATAACCTTTAATGTAATTAAGTAGGTTGTGTTTTGGATAGAATATCACTTTATTTTCCCCTGGGGAGCCCAGGGAACTGCCCTGGGAGAAGTGCTCACTCTGGCTAAGACCTTATCATGCAGCTAGCATTACTCAGATAGTCTTGATTAATAGCGTCTGTCTACTTTTTTCATGAGACGTGATTTATGATTATGCCCCCTTTTGCAGCCTCTCGGAATGACAATTATTTCCTAGTGGATAATTCATTCATTTTTCAAAAATAATAATATGGAGCAAATGAATGGCAGACTCATTTGTTTTGCTCAGGTGTGGGGGGATATTTTTATGCAATTGCACCAGGACGACGCTGTACATCAGTCTAATTAAACAGAGAAAGTGGGACCCAGACGATTATACCTGGCACAGAAAGAGACAAGGGAAGCTGGGTGTGTGTACCATACGCCTGTCAAGTCTTCTTCTCAGTGCAAACTTTACGCACCCAGACTTTTGACATTCACCAACATTAGGACGCAACGTGGCTCAGGGGAAGGTAGGCAGTGATATTGGTGTCTGTGGGTTTCTGTCTTTCTACGAGCAGCTGACAGAAACAGAAAACAAAAGCCTGACGTCCCCTCAGGGAGAACAGTCAACCCCATATGGCATGTCATCAGCCCATCAATCATAGACACATCCCCTCCCCCACCACATTTCAAACCTGCCTCTGTTTTCTTCCATGACAATAACCAAGTAGCACTTTGACAACCAGCCCACCAGACAAAACCTTTTTTTCTTGTCTTGGTTCTGACCTCAGCTTGCCCTTGTATGTTGTCTGTTCCAGGTGAGAGACCATTCCAGTGTCTGTACTGCCCCTACAGTGCGGCCCAGAAAGGAAACTTGAAAACTCATGTCCAGACTGTGCACCGACTAACCTTTGACAATGCACAGTACTCTGACGGAAGGCATCAGACCCTATCAGAAGACCCCACACAGCCGACTAGTCCAGAAACGTCCCACAGATTCAGAACTTCATAAAAAAAACAGCACAGAAGGCAAAGAACTTCTGCAACACGGGTTTACTTGTCTTTCCAAAACTCAACTATCTCCTCAATTTTTTTTGCCTACCAATGAGGGCTCTTTTTTATGTATAGGTATAAAAAGTGCATTTGTTTGCTTAAGTCCTTTATACATTCTGATTGGAAGGTGGCATTTTATTTTTAAAAAACAACAATTTAGCAAATCAAGCATTCCAAAATTATTTATACGCTGTATGGATTTAACTCCTCATAGGTCTGGAAGTCTACTTGTTTAGAATTTAGTACTGAATTTTTAGCACTGGTTTCCATCTGCTAATGTTGTCAACACAAGTTCTAATACATTTTTGTTGAGTTTAACGTATTTGGCTTTAAACCACATCTGAGTTTGTTCACTAAATGAAGTCTGATACAAATGATTAGTGTGTGCTACTTTTCTGGGTTTCTTGAAGGTGACCATGCTGATATATGCTGATTTGTTGGACATCTCATCACAAAACAAAAGGCATTTTGTTACACTTCCATGTTGCAGCTATTATAGCCTTGACTGTTTTTAGGAGGCTTTGGAAATTTGCGAAGCATGTGTTTGTCAGGTCAGACTCTTATATTGTACAGGAAAGATTTACCTTCTATTCAAATATTATTTCGATGGCGTCACTTTAGGCCCTCAGGGGTGCAGTCATGCTGTGGTCTGTGGTCTTTGTCCAACTGTTGCTGTAACGTTGGAAACACATCATTTTTTCTGTATAATTGATCCTATACATGTCTGCTATGGGTGATACCTCGTACTTGTGTTCATCTTCACTTATTGATTTTAGAGGTTATGCAGTTTGACACTGTGGAGGAAACTCTAAATGTACTTTGAGGAACCTTCATGAAAAGCCTCAAGTTTCTTGGAGTAATATATGAGGTTATTCAAGGAATTACTAATTTTACAGTGTATGACAAATTTAATCTAGTTTATTAGCAGATTGCTAGCTGGTCTGCCAATCTGGATGAGTTTAAAGCATAACTAGAATGTGTGTCAGACCGTTGATGTCAATAATGATGTATTAACTCTACAGACATACATAATCATGCCATAGTTAACTCACAGTGAGTAAGGAAGTTTAGATATAAGGTACATGAAGAATAATATTGAGATGCATATGAAGTGCATAGTTTGATCTTTCATGTGAGGCCATTAAATACAAGTAGTATAAAAATAAACATGATTTTATTGTGGGACAAAAGTATTTCTATTATTGTCACTTTTGTTGTAGTTCAGATCTGATGGCCATGCCAGCTCTGAATAAAACAAGTAATTTGTATCTGTTAAATATGCTTATTTACGTAAAAGTATGCAAAAAGCTCACTTGCAGAATATGGACAGTAGAGTCTGCCCCATGCTTGCTTTCAAAACATCAAGTACAAATTGTACAAATACATTTGATAGAACAAATAAAATAACAAAATGACCATTTGAATACCAGAAAAACACAAGTGTATTTTACCACATTTATTTATAGAATGTGTTATTTTTAATTAGGTGAAAGATGTTATGGGGTGTGGCATCATCTTTTTTGTAATTTATAAGATATTCAGGTGTACCTTAAGAGCAAAGTTGTCAGAAATATAGATCTAAACACAGTTAGTGTATTTCTGTTATACTGTCATTAACTGTTTCTTCCAGATGACCAGAATAAGAGAGTATAAAATAAAAAAGGTAGCTTTAGTCTGTGTTATATGTTTCACTCCTCAGGACTGTAGTTAGATACAATTCCAAAGGCTTTTTGTTTATGCTCAATAATGTAATTCTGCTATAACCTGAGAACATGCTGGCGGTTGGATTAGAATCGTATACTTGGACTAGAGGACGTACGCATGTACAGCAAGGATTTTTCAATATTGGTCTTTGTTAATATACTAAAGCCAGTAATAAGGAACAATTGATTGGTACAATGATTAAACACAGATTTGGTACATTCTAATAATCTTACCTCTACATGTTAAAAACAAAAGGCTCTATTTGTTCAAAGCAGAGACGTTCAGTGATTACATATTTTCTGGTAATATATAGATCTCTGAACAAAGTATGAAAGTATGTGCATTTGTTATGCTTTTGATTTTATATAGTTGATTTAGATTCATGTATCTTTTTGTGATTGAATATGTAATCAGATGGCACAGTAGGACTTAAAAGCCATGGGTGTTTTCTTTTTCTCCATCATATTCCAGTCATTTGTGAAGGACTGAATATAAATGTACAGTACTGCAATTTCTTGTTTAATAATTGTGCTTAAATTATTGCATTATAGAACCTAGCTTAATAGCTCAGATTGGATCTATAGTTCCAGAGTTCCATGTGTTTTAATTACTAATGCTTTAGAATGCCATATTTTTAGATGGTTAATACTAAAAGCAAGGAAACTTATGGCCATACATTTCTATACATGATGAATAATATACTTGGGTATTTACATATTTAATTATACACAGTTATGTATCTGAATATTTTCCTATGGTTATAAATATGCTGATTTATATGGAAGCTGAAGTAATGTTTTACTGACTACAGTTATATGTACTGATTATTTTAATCAACTATTTGAAAAAGGAAATGCAAACTCAATCAAAGCATCGTGTGTTAAGGTAAATCCTAACACTGCACATCTAACCCCATTTATATTACATTATGTAATCATTGTCTGTTGTAAAGTACGACTATTATATCCTCATCTTTTGCCATTGGTTCCTTGCTAAAAATAGGAGCAGTAGAGCACAAAAGTTTTATGAGTGATATAACATTATTTGAAAGATTAAAATTAATATTATAAGTAGTCCCCCCCCCTGCTTTCTAACCTTTTTTGTGCTTTTGAGTGGTAGTAATAGATACGTGTATACATTTTTGGTATGACTTTGTTGGATTAGTTTCAATTTATTTTCAGTTTTCAAGGACCTGCACAAACTTTTTTTTAACATAATACATTGTCCACTATTTAAGTTTGAACCCTTCATAATAAAGTTTACCCCGATATTTCATTTTGTGGTGTCATTCTGTCTTATTTTGGTATTTAATCCAGAAACTTAAATCATTCGTTTTATCACCCTTCAACTCTTCAGCAGAGGATACATTAAAGTTGCCCTGGTGGTTACCATAATAAATTCTGAAAGTGCTGAATGGGATTGATATCAGTGCTCTATTGTGGCCAGTTATGTTCCCTCCTCTAATCTTAAAGAGAAAGGGAAATAAAGATTAGCTGCTCCTGTGTTCAAAAGATCTGTTTACCCATGGAACCCTAAAGGGTTTAGTAACACTTTAGTATTAGGGATGGTTTATCCTATAAACATGTAATCTACATGTCACAGGTAAAATATAGTTTTATCTGTTTAAGCACACCAGGGCTGACATTTTAAACTTTTTGATTAAGCTGGGCACCTACATATACAATGATGGGCTGCTGGTACAACGTCCTCTGGATAATTCATGGTGTCTTTACAGTGTTGGAGAATATCTGGAGTGACTGTGTACACAAGCTGATCCATATATGCACACTCCTTGTGCAGTTTATATCCTAGTTTATGTACACGAATGAAGTTTTAAATAATCTTACTTTTATATAACAGTTACTTTACATATCAATCTAAATACATTTCTTTAAAATATTTATAAAATCTCAAAAATCTCTTTGATAAATTTGTCTAATAATTTGTAATAAGTGTTTTATTTGTGTAATTCAATAGCATTGGTGTTAGTTTTATTTGTAAAGGTGCTTTCTATCAAAGCATTTCAGGAGAGTCTGATGAATTCCAGAGAGCACGTTCTCTCTGCCATCTCTGTCACAGGTTAAAGGTCAGAATAAATCTTGGTAGTTGTCAGAAGTAGCTAAGGACATTGTCGAAGCTACTGAAGGAGAGTGAAAAAAGCAGGCAACACGCACCAGGCCCTAATCGCCACTCCGACAAAAGGCCAAAGGAATTTACAACACTTCAAGTGTTCCAGACACCCCAACAGCTGAAATATGTAAATACGGCACTAATCAAACGATCTGGAATTGCAAATGCCACAGCAAGGTCACAACCCGAAGCCTTGCTAATGGAGGGTTTAGAGCATCAGCGGAGCAGGTTGGAATGACGGGTACCACGGGGTTGAGAGCGGCGAGCGGACCCCTGGCGGACGACCTCTGCCTGCAGGCCTCTCGCTCCACTGACAGTAATGAATGGAGAGAGCTGTTTATGCATATCAACGATTATTTACACCCAAACGGCCGAGAGAGCGAACGCAGTCATCAGGGACGCACACGCTCACTTCACCTCACCTCACCGGCCTGCTGTCAAATATGAGGCCAGCAGCCAAGAGAACGCTGCCCTATGTGACGGCCTCTTCCTCGTGAGCTGATGCACAGATTGTATTGGTTTCTGCTATTAGAACCCTATTGTGTATGAAACCTTGAGCCCTGAGAACAGTGCATGCCATTACACACTCATTCATCCATTTATAAAGAGAAACAGTTTAGTTTTAACACTAATCTTACTGGCATCATGTGTACATGACAATGGAGTACGTGAATCTTAATCAATTAACTGGAGGGAGACTAGACTACTGGAGAAAACCCTCAATTTAAATGTACTGAGGCCGCCAAGACCCAGTGTATTATAGACTTATCAACATGCATGTTATCCATTTTCTCCCCCAGCTTGTGTAGTTGGATGGTGTTTAATGCACTGTAGTTGTCAAAGAAGGTGATTCTTACTGTGGTGTTATTGAAATCCAGATGGGAGTGTGACTTATGCAGAAGTTTATACGACGGCATCATCCGCACCAACCTGCTGCTAGTAAGCAAGCTGTAGGGGGTCTAAGAAAGAACTGACTATAGGTGAGTGAGCGGGATGAATAAATGTGTATTATTATCATCAGACATCGTTTGTAAGGTAAATAATGGATGCTGGAGGATCCATCCATCCAAATATAATTATTGTCCTCACCATTCAAATCTATATACAGAACAGCATTCAAAACTAAATGGTAATTTATATAAAAAAAATAACCATAAGATTACTCTACAACAACTAGGTTACCAGGATATATTTGGCAACATCTAGACATGTTTTATTGCATCAGGGTTTCGTGTTTTTTTGTAAGCGACTCAAATCAGCAGAGGAAAGAATTAGTAAGATCTAAAGTATGCTAATCAGAAGATATTCACTTGGCCTCTGTTCTTAAAAGCATAAATGACTCCCAAGACATCTAGTGACATTTAACATTGGCTACACTAAGTTATACTTAATAAGGAAAAGTGATTAGCATTAACAATAATGACATTTCATATATTCTCATCCACATTTCCCCTAATGTTACTTCACTAAAACATGTGACCTGAAGGATCCTACAGCTTAAACTAATTCCAAGCGTTGGTATACAATTCTTTATTACAATACACATTCTGCCATCTCTTAAAACATCTGCAAAGCCTGTTTTGGACAATGACAAAAAGACAATACAATCTGTTCAACAATAAGAAAAAGAACATTTATAGAACTTGTAAATGTAATTTCTGTGACAGTGAACTTATATATGTTACAAGAATTGTGTGGTCTGAAACTGGCCCCTAACTTTTGTTATTAAGTAATACATATTTAAGTAATTATATGATACTTTATATTATTCCATAAATAAATGATTGAATTATAATACATTCTCATATATTTATAATGATCACAAAAAATAATTAATACATAATAATAGCATTGCTATTATTTCAGAAGTCTGCTTGGTTAAATACTGTATCTTAAATAGATATATAAATTATGAATAATGAAAAGAACAACAAAAACAGAAAAAAATATTACTCAATATGTATTAAAGTGAACACCTCAATGCATTATATATTTTAAACTTCTGACCATACCACGATCTCATTTTCAGATCTGAGAGACTTTCGACTTGAGCACAACATGTGACGTTGTCAAAGTCAGAGCATTCCAAGGACAATTCAATCACCTCGCTTTCAATAGCAACAACTGTTCGGTTTCCTGTGCACTCATGGGAATTAGTCAGGCCCAATGATGATGGACAACCCAATCTCCCAACCAGACACCTTTAAGAGGGACACGACTTCAGCCAACCACCTTTGGCCCATCCAGACCTTAAGGTGCTAAATGTATATTGGCAATGTGTCTGTGCCAATGCTATTAGCCTGAAGGCTTAAACTCTGTTGTAATTTTCTTAGGGAACTTTTTTATTGGCACAGTCTTCTTTATCGACACATGGAATGGGGGAAGTATCCTAGATCAGATGGAGTAGAATTTCTGATTAGCCCATGTGAAAAAAAGACAAATGAAGGAAGGCTGGTACCTTTAATGCACTGGAAAGTTAAGCAGATACACACAGTGTAGTGCATGTTTATGTTAATTGTCTAAATGTACCTGGGTGGTTTGGGGAAACTAGAAACACAAAAGCAGCTGAAATAACAAGAAGACATTGCCTTTCATTATAAAAAAATCATAAGTGTTAAAGATAACACTAATCAGTCATCGATCTGACTAGCGGTTAGAGAACTGGGCTTGTTATGTTGCCGGACTCGGGCCGGTTCAATTTTAAGAGTCAACATGTGACGACTGAAGAGCCCTTAAGACCCTAACTAGGCCCTTGGACCCATAACTGTTCCCCGGTGTTAGTATGTGTTTAATAATATGTGTAAATGTGTGATTCACTGCACATATTGGGTTAATTAATTCCTAAGTGTGTAAAAAGCACAACAGTGAAAAGAGAGTATTGTAAATCCAAAATCTAGATGTACACTAATTGATTCTAATATATCTTTGATCTATATGTATGTACAAACGTATAATTCATAGCTGTCCCTGAATAATAAAACTTTTATCATTACTTTTTGTAAGCATCTCTTGATGTATGATAGCTATGTTGCCAACTGTTGCTGTCAAGTCCAACCTTCCATGCTTGTAAAATGTTAATGCCATTTATACAATCAAGGACAAGAAACTACACTTGGTAACAACACAGCTACACTAACAGAAAGTGACCTACAAAAAGAATGGCAACCAGCAGCTTGACCAATAGAATGCTACAATTCAAGGTCTGACATTGTGCAAAATTGTACTTGGATTTCAAGTTAAGGAGAAATATGGGTTCATTTTATACTATCTACAGTATAATGATTACACTTTATGAAAAAGCTTTCTTTATAAAGTGGTTATAAAGGCCTATTAATTAGGTAGTAATGGATCAAAACTCATTGATATGCAGCTTTTAAATCAGACAATGAATAGGACCATTACTCATATAAGTATCTGATAAGATCTGAGGTGTAACATTACTGATTGATATGAGTTCACTATTTGGCTGTGATGCAGGATCAATACTAATTATTATTTAAATATTAACATTATTATTAAGGGTCCAGTTGTCCCTTATTGCAATGTTATTAATTTGTTAGTTGAGTTGTTGTTGAGTTGTAAGGCATTTACAAACAAACTCATACATATATAACCCTATTGACAAACCCTTATTATAAAATGAAAATATGAAATAAGAAATTAATAAAAGCAGTGTTGAGGAGGATGCAGGTGTAGGTCCTTGATTTGCCTGTCTGCAGCCCTGACCTGTCTCTAACAGAGAAAATTTGGAAAAAATTTGAATGGGAGAACATGCAAACTCTGCACAAAAAGTCCCCAGCCCGACCCGGGGATCAAACTCGGGACATCCTGCTGTGAGGCGACAGTGCTAACCACTCAGCCACCATGCCGCCCTGCTGAGATACAAAAATGACAATTATAAATAAATAAAAATAATAAAATGAAGAAAAAACATTAAATATCTCAGGTTCATGTAAATGTAAGAAATTCACATTTTATTTAAATTTTGTTATTCAATATTTTTCATACTGTCCCAAGTTTTTGATTTATTCTTATCATATTTATTTAAAATAGTTAACCCACATATAAAACAAACGCTCTTCACAGTTTTATCCACAGTTTTAGTCGTAGCGTCTTTAAAATGCAACTTTTAGTTTAGCAGAGTTATAACCTTTAAGCCATTATATTAAAATAAATATAAGTGAATATAAGTGAGTATTTTCAACAGTTCTGGTAATGCTCATACTAATTATTATTTCACAAAGATATATCAATTCAGGCACTTTAAGTTCTTTCTGGTCCCTTTAAGGTTTTTTTCCATACTCACCAGGGAGTAGCACTTTATCAGTCGTTAAGATAAATACCCAATATAAAAGAAAGAAAATGGCAAGTAATTTGAGATTTTTTTTACTTATTACACTTGACAATCACATTGGAATCTTTTTACCCTCCGAAATGCTAATTACTCACAGTGGGGAAGAGTTCTAGAGCAGGACGTCAGAGTTTAATATATTCCACTGTTACTAAAGAGTCGACAAAGCACTGCAGACTGAAAGCATGGCTATACCTTAAACCAAGCTCCAAAGAATTATTTTAATGAGTGAGGACTTAATAAGCCAAATGCTACTTTGCCAAGGTGAATAGTGTACAAGAAAGCATCCACATTGCATGTGAAACTTATAATAATGACTACCATCATGCGGAATATTTGCATGCTAGTCAACGATGGATTAAAACTTTCCCTAGTGACATAAAAAGAATACATCAAAAACACAGAATTAAGTGCTATGAAACACATATTTTCAATGCTGTTTATAGGTAAGAGACAAAAAGAAAAAAAGTGATTGTCATTAAAAAGCTGTTGCAAGGAATCATACGTTTCAATGTCTTTCATGAACAGAGAAACACTGGGGTCAGGGGCTGGCTTTAGGACAAATACTAACTTAGTTCCTGAGCACCAGCTTCACTTTTTGGTTGATCATCAACAGTTCAAGATCTTCCTCGACTGGCTTTGACTGTCCATGCAACACTGATGCAAAACTGTTATAGCTGGTTTGTTTATCCAACATTATGCTAGCAAATGAACAGTAATGTTGAGATGTGGTGCAAACATCTCTTTTAATCCCATTTAATTACTTCTGTCTTGGGCGGCCATGAAGCAGATCACTGTGGGTCTCCTTACACCCGAAGTGAGGGACCTCATATCTGGCCATGCTTTCTATAGGACATACAACATGCGGTTTTCCACATGTTACTTGTAAGGTGATGTATGATTATAGCACACATGTATTACATGCATATGTGTAATACATGTTATTCATAAGTAATATCATTTAGGTTGTCAGCCATGGCCTGGTTTGATTTTAAGAGTCAACAAGTCACTATTATAGTGCTTTTGAGCAAACCAATTGATCCCTAATGACTGAGCATGTGTGCTCACTACTGGCCCCTAGTGTGTTTTGACTAATCCGTCTAAATGTGTGTTTCAGTGCACTGATTAGGTTAAACGTGGCAAATTAATTGTGCTGTGTCTAAAAACACATTGATAAAAACGTTTTTAAAATCTAATATATATATGCTGAAATAAATTCTCAGGTATACATATCTGAAAAATTATCTATAAATAACGTGTGTGTTTGTCACTGCATTAAACAATTGCATTAAACATGTCAATTGCAAGTAAACAAGCTATTCTGTTCAGCATGATTTTTTTTTTAAATTTATTTATTTATTTATTTTATTTTTTTTGGGGGGGGTTGGTTTGTGTTAGGAAATGTTAATTGTATTTATGTAGATATATTTTCCTACATTTGCATGTGAGTTGTTTATTATAATTTGGATGAGATTCACTGAGACAGTCCAAATATAAGACATAAGAGGTATAGACGATGTTATCCTGGCGTCTCACAAGATGAACTACACCTGATTCTGAAATAAGGTAGTAAAATGTAAATGAGTCCATGTAAATATATGTGTGTAGCTGTAGTAGAAAGATCTGTCGTGGTGTATGTCATGATAGATGCAGTCGGTGTAGTGATTTGTGTATTTGTGTTAATAAGATCCTGCTGTATGAGGTTTAGATTTTTGTATGTGTGTTGTTAATGCTTAAACAAAGTCATTTTG
>JAOUQU010000021.1:1172447-1182676 GCA_028566735.1 Ammoglanis amapaensis | reverse complement strand
GGTATGGAGTGTCACGTCTTCCTTTGTGACGCCGTTCAAATTAAAAGTCCCAGAAGTCCTTTGACGAAACGCAGCGTGTTTCTTTCCTGCGACTAGTTGACCAATGGAATTTGGCCGACTAATTTTTTCGGTCGACCAACGAATAATCGATTAATTGTGGTCAGCCCTACTACGAAGACTGTGTTTTTATCCTCAAACGGGCCAGACTTCAACTCCGAAAGTCTTATTCAGGCAAGCCCTTGTCCATTTTCCTGGATTACACAGCAAAAGTTTCTAAGGCGTGAGCCACTTTAAATGACGTACGTAACTTTCTGCACAGAATGGACGGTGTACTTTATGGTTTTCTTTATCCTGCACGTCGCCGCATAACTGCTAATGGTAATGAACATTTTTTATCTGTCCGAAGGAGGCTGAGCAGTTCGCACCGGGTTTGCTTTTTGGATGATTTTATATATACGGTGGAACTGATGCGATTGTTATGTTACCTGTGATGTTGTGATGCTGAAAAGGCTTTTGATATGGTCGAGTGGTCATATCTGTTTGAAGTTTTGAACAGATTTGGTTTGGGTTCTACGTTTATTTCATGGGTGAAATTATTATATAGCGCTCCTCAAGCTTCTGTTCGCACTAATACGATTCAATCTCCATATTTTCCTCTATTCAGTGGAACTAGACAAGGTTTCCCATTATCTCCGCTGCTCTTTGCTTTGGCCATTGAGCCCCTCGCGATGAATGGTATGTGTATAACCATGAAGGTTTCCCTATATGCAGACGATTTGTTTATTTGTATTCCCCCTTCCAGTACTCGGTTCTTGTGTTTTTCTCGTGACTTCTTTAAGGAGGGCAATCTTAGTAGTTTTACACAATTACAGGCTGATTTTCATTGTATTTTACGTCTATGAAAATCTCCCAAACCTTCTATAATTTCAATTTTGCTTAGTGACGTTTTACAGGCACTAAAACTGAAGAAGATCATGGCTACCTCCAAAGGCCGTGTTAGTCAATTTAATAACAGATGGTGCCTTTTTCTTTCGTACATTTCTTCACTGTCCTCTCTATCTGCAGATTGAGCACCCCCTTGTGTGTGTGTGTGTGTGTGTGTGTGTGTGTGTGTGTGTGTGTGTGTGTGTGTGTGTGTGTGTGTGTGTGTGTGTGTGCTTTGTTTACACTTCATGACAGAAACCATAGTTGCTCATTACACAAGATTAATCACTTTGCAAGGTCATATTTAAAATAGACAATTTAGAATACTCTTTTCACAACTGTGCTTTTTAACACACTTACACACTTCAGTTATGAACTGTCGGAATTGGCAACCTTCTGATCATAAGCCCAGTTCCCTAACCAACTTGCCTTGGCTACACCTTATTGACTGAATGCTTACTAATATTGAGTCACATGCAATTTAGTGCATCCAATTCATGCACGAGCATGCAAACTACATACACAAAGAAGCCTGACTGCCCGCTGTGGTGATTGAACCCAGAACCTTATTGATGTGAAGTGACTGTGCCACCCTTTCAGCCACCGTGCCAGCCACATATTAACCAGTACACAATTCATATCCATACTGTATTTACTGTTATTCACTTTTCATTAATTAATCTGCAGACTTATAGTGTTACTATTAAAATTTACAAATGGTTGCAACTGCACTTTAACAGTAATCAATATAAAATAATCTTTATCTTACATTTGCATACAAACTACTGTTTTTCTCTGGCTTTGTGCTGACATAAAGACAATACAGTTGAATTCAATTTACTCTACACAAATGACCACAAAATAACACATTTATTCACACACCACTTAAATATGTTTTACTTTTGAACTCAACTTCATCTTCATTAACATAAAAAGTCTTTTAAAATTTAATACACCCCCAATTTTCTCCTCTTCTTATTTTTCAAAGCTTGATCTCCACTGGCACTGCCATATCCTATTTGCCGAGCATCAGCCGAAGCTTACTGACAGCATCAGTCAGACACAAGTTTAACAGACACGGATCATGGTTGCCCTGACAGTAGGAGACAAGTGAGAAGGCCGTTCCTCATTTGCTACAGGGCTCATGAAGTAGAAGGGCATATGTTGCCTGGCAGTGAGTTCTCTGCTCTCACTTTCTTACCGTCTTTCTGTCTCTGAGTCTCAACCAGTCGGCGGTAGTGGAGATGGGCAGCAGGCTGATTAGAATGACAGGCGTCTCATTCAGTGAAAGGCTGCCTGAGAGGCCAGGGCCTCAGTCACTTACCCACTCACACTTACACGGTGTGTGAAAGCAGGAGAAAGACGGAAAAGCGAGAAATAAAAGATGAGAGAGGGGGTCTGGGCCTCCCTTTTATTTCCACTTGCTACCAAGCTGAATCAGAGTGAATCCTTATACACTGCTGTCGGGTAGACGTGACATGGCAGCTTAGGAAAACGCCTACACATTCTTTATCCAGTAGACTTTATTCATGATGTTTCTTCTTTTCACATTCTAGGTTAAGGCTAAATCAAGTTATTTACTAAACACCAAAAGCAATATAAACTATATATATAACTTTTCTTAGTATTTAAACTTAGTGACATGTTTACAGCCTGGGAAAGCAGATCAAATAAAAAAAAATCTAATCAAATCTAATGAATACTGAAATATATAAGAATTTTGCTGAATATCATTTTTTGCATGGATTAAAAATCAATGTGCTTTTTAGCAAACATTTTACTATTTCTAAAAAAAAACCTTGGATGCGAAAGTGGGTGGTGGAACTTGAACTAGCAACCCTTTCATAGCTTGTCCAGTACTTTAATCCCAAACCTAACTGTCTAAAAACTACTTAGAGCATTTTCTTTTTTGCTTTTGTTATATACTATTGAAAAAAATAATAGCAGTAGCATTTCTTACAAGCACTCAAAATAAAATCTTTGCATTTCCAGCATTGCATTATATTAGTCTGACTGTTGTCCAAGGAAAGGACACTGAATAAGGCATTACATAAGGCCTCGACAATTGGGTATTTCTTCTATAATTGTTAAATGGTTGAGAAGATTGAGAAGGAACCAGAGGTGGATTGGAACAAATAATCAGCCCTGGCATTTCAAATCCGACCGGCCCACCACAGGTGATAACACTTTTGGCCTGTTCGGGCTATTGAATGTGTATATCAACAACATATAATGGCTTAACAGGAATCATTAGCCAATCTTTTTTATTGTTGTTTTATCATTTTATCCAAATTTATCATATTGTTGGGTTTTAGCCTTCTCATTACATATATCTAACATTTGCCACCCCATCATGGCCACATCAAGTGAACAATAAATATCTAAGACACAATTAAGAACAGGCTGATTTTTATTTTTATCAGAATAAAATGCCAATTCAAAGTACAATTTGGAAGCCAATAAAATATCAGAGCTGCCAAAACATAAAAGTAAATAACTAACTCACTGGTCCACTCTTATTTGTAGATTAAGTCCACTACAGAAAGTAAATACTGAACTTCATTTCTGACAAAAAACATGAAGGTGGGGAATCCAACCGGAATAATTGTGTAATAAGTAATTTTATAAGTAATTCTCATTTAGATATGCTACAACATCTCATTGTCAGGTGTTATTTGAGGTTAGCTATTGAACTAAATTCCCATTTGAACAGAACACATTATTCATTTATTTTATAAATAAGAACACCTTCCTCAGAACACAGAGGAAGATCAGGTAAAAATGTTATGTGTAATTGGAGACACTTTTCTCTATATACATATATTTTGAATTTAGCCACATCATCCATAAACCAGAGTAACCATTGTATAGCCACTCCCAAGCCTGGATAAATAAGCAGGGTAGTGTCAGGAAGGATATCTGGTGCTAAAACTATGCTACATCAATAATGTGGCTCATAGTACACAGTGGTGACAACCATCAGGGATCAGTCCAAAAAATAAATAAACAAATTGAATAATAAATAGTAATAAATAGTTCAAATGTATCTTAATTAGCATTTAACGAATATTTCACCTTTCACTGAATAACTTTACAAATACATTCAGAAATTTCCTTTTTTTTATTTTAAAGTATCATTTGTTAATATTATCCATATGAATTTGTTTAGACTAGAAGGTTGAACTGGCCCTTTAAGCAGTGGGAGATATTCATTGCAGGAAACAACCTACCTTTTAATACTGTGCATTAATCATTAGCAAACGCCACTTAGCACAAGGTTAATTACACTCTTAACAGCTCTCATAGCCATTCGGAGGCTGAGATCCCTCATATGTGTAATTTGCTCATCATAATCTCTACAACAGCACATTTTAAGTGGCTGATTGATGGACAGGAGATAGAATCTGCCTATCAAATTAAAAGATAATAGAACACTGTGCACATAGGGGTCAGCTTCGGGGAAGAAGGATGGTTTTTACAGGATTTGGAAAATCTCTGATATTAGACTGAGCTCTTAATGTTACATTGTTACAAGTTTCTAAGATCCAGGGATGGGTACACTAGTCCAGTTGCACATAAGTTGCACAAACATTATCTTCAGACTGAACTCTGACTTGTTGAAAATGTCATAGACTCGTTTCATGACTTCCTCATGGGTCATATGTATACTTACATTGTAGTAATGAAGGACCACTCCCAACACAGTTTGTCAAGTTGCCCTTGGATTAGAATCTCATTTAAAAATAGCAGAATATCTTACCTAGTGCATAATATCTGAACAACTAGGATGAATGGACCACTCCTACATAACTGGAAGATTAGGTGGAATGATTAAAAGCTTTCTGAACCAATAAGACCTTCTTTGGGTATCATACTATCCATACTATAGACATTTTCTTACGATAGTCTAGTCAGATCAGACATGTGCTTGCCTGTGACCTTCCTAAGCTGGTGTTCCTGTCATGTAGCATTGGAAATGAATATATCTTAATTGAAAGAGGCAAAATAAAATATAAATGGCAGCAACAGAAAGAGATGTGGGCGACTTTGATGGAGAGGCAGTTATCAAAGTACAAATGTCAGATTTTTTAGTCAATATGTGCACCACTGAAACCTATTTTTATTGACCTCTTGATTCGTTTGACTGAAGATTTCTATCATAATGTGAGTGGTCTTTTATGAATGACACTGGCTTCATCCAGAAAACTCATCCAACAAGACATGTTTCAAACAATCAACCAAGATTTGTGTAGACAAACAAATACATTTCATGTATAAGGAACTGCCTTATTGGCTCAAATAAGCCTTTCCTGTATCCAATTGATTGTGCAATTAAAAATGTGTGGAGGGAAATGATTGGGTTTCCGATGTTGCATGATTACATTCAGCCATTAAGTTCATAATTTAATGACTGCTGGAAAATGTGATGTTCAAAATATGTTTACAAAAATAAGATCCAGTGAATTTGGTTGGATCCTAATAAAAAAAAAAATTTAAATCTGTTACCTATACATGCAATTAGTCCAAATATACTACATACATATACTTTGTACAATACTTTTCTATTTACAAGAAAACATTTCCAACATAGCGTTACTAGCACTATGCAGTGCCAACAAAAATACATTTTAGTCGTAGAAAGATTTAATCTTCTGTATTTTGTAAACTTTTGTAATCAACCAACCTGATCTTTTTTAATGTTGTTTCAATTTTGAAAACATATTGTAATATTGAGCCTTAATAGAACCCGAGTTCATTTCTGCAACAGTCTCTTTCACTGATTGTATCATCAGCCATTTTGCCGTCCATAACCCCAAAATGTATTCACTGACCGCAATGACCAGGACGTTATTTCAGTGAGACCAAAAACTCAGCTGCTTTCAATTGAAAACTATTGATTTGAAGTCAGCTTACTGAAGATTTCATTTGTTTGGGAGATTGAGTGCTGTTAATACATGGTAATATCTCTGTAGGTCGGGGACGTAGCCCTGCTGTTGAACACTGCAGGCTTGTTTAGCTGCTGATGTAGGAACATTAACAGTACTAGTCAGTTAATTTAAAAAATATGCTCATGAAACAAAAGCACATTGATCATCCAGATGTACTGGCATTTGGTGTTATGAGAGTGTAGAGAGCTTGTATACACTTTACTGCCAGCCTAACTGGCTTTTTAAAAGCTCTAGGCCCATCTAAAGTCTGTCTTGCTGGCACTCATCCAGATAATAGAAAAGGGGGCTCTCGGGAAGATCCATTTTGGCTCTGTGGGCTGGCAGAGTTCAATGGTTTGGATGTTCGGCGCACATATACAATGTCATGTAAATGGGCTGCTTGCATTTGCACCTTCCTCCTTTTTATTATGAAAGGCTAAGTGGGTGGCATGGTTGTCCTCCTCCTTCTCATGCTCTCTGTCATCTTTAGATTATATTTTGGGTAATAATAACTGCTATCAGGCCATCCCTTCTCTCTTTGTTTCCTTTCCTGCTCATTGGCAGCCCCGTCGTCTATGTCTTCGTATCCCTCTTGGAGGCTTTGTGTCGCATGGGCCTTTACAATAGAGAGTCGAAGCAGAGTAGGCATGAGGCAGGCACAGCATGTCATTAACTCCTTATTGCCGCCTTACAGTGAACCCGACAGCGATCTGCCCTGGCGAACGGCAACATAACACGCTTCCCCTACACATAACAGTATCTATTAACATGTCCTTCTTTTGTGTGTATCAACAGGTACTTAAACTCCTCTAATGCCTCTCACATTCAGTTTTAAGCAGAACACCTATGTTTAGTTGTCACCATGTAACTATTTCCGTAAGTTAAATGGCCCCTATTTTGCAGAGTGATAGCATGTGACAGCTGGATAAAAATGAGCAAATGGGTAGTTGCTTTAGACACAAATAATAGTTCATATTTCAATTTAAATAATATATTTCCCAGTAACATAGCAGCTTAAACCTTCAAAGTAATATCCATTATCTGGAATATAAAAATCTATGACAAAATATATTTTATGAAGTAAAACGTTAATGCTTGTAATTACGTTCAGGGCCATTAGTATTGATTTCTCAAGAAGGATACATTAAATGACTGTTTTGCGCTCCTTCAATAATATATTAGTTTGTTCATTTGTTTGAATGATTTACTACTTCATTGTACTTGTACTGGTCCATTATCTGATGATTTAATTGCCTGTGGTAGAAAATATTCATATGTCTCATATGAAAAGGACCATTTAAAAATAACTTCTCACATCCTCAAGGTGAGAAGAATATTTGAAAGCAGATTGGAAACATGGCCACTGTATTCTACATCATCTGGCATTTTCACCTTCTTGAGCTTGTCAAGACTGTCAACATTAAAACAAATCACCAAACAGAGAATACAGAAGGGAGAGATTTAACAGAGTGCAGAATTGATTTTTTCCGTGCCATGCTCAAGGGAACACTTTACACCAACGTAGACATTTTACAGATCTGTTTAACCACGTTCAGGGTCTGCATTAATAATAGCAAGGATCCAGTCAGACCAAGGTGTGATATTTTCTTTGTGTATACAATTTACAATGTGACACAGACATAACTACACTACTATATCAAAATATATATTCTTATTTATTTAACTTTTCAAATAACAGTCAAATGTATTTTATTAAGCTATATCGAACAAAATATTTTATTTGAAACATATTAAACACATTAATTGCTGCTGATATTTGCATATAAACCCATTTAGTTTTAGACTTTTTCATTTCTCTATAGGCTGTAATAAACAATTTAGATTGTTCTGTAACTAGTCTTTTTGGTGTTTATTCTGTTTCCAGCAGACACACACAGACACACACACACACACACACACACACACACACACACACACACACACACACACACACCTTTATAACAATTTAGTGTCTTTAATGAACTTGGCTGCATATATAGAATTGTGACAGGAAACCAGAGCTCATGGAAGAAACCCATGAAGACACTGGTAGAACATACAAACTCCACTCATGAAAGGACTCGGACCTCTTTATCTGGGAATCAAACCCAAGACCTTCTTACTGCTTGGTGACAATGTTAGTAGCCACACAGCCACTGGGCCACCTGTGGTAAATAAAATCACAGTAATGGAGGAAAAGGCAGGTTAATGATGCCCAGTGACCAGTCCATGGTGGCTATTCATGTTCGTATAAGTATATTTAATTTTAATTATGAGAAACTGCTGTGGCTAAAAAAAGCAAGCAAGAAAAAACTTTAAAATAAATAGGTGTTGAGGTAACTTTTCACCACTGTGCTTTTTACACACTTATTAATTATTTCTTCATATTTAACCTAAAACAGTGCAGTGCATACTGAGCAGCCCTAGTTACGGTGCCCAGGGAGCAGTTAGGGGTGTGGTGCCTTGCTCAAAGGCACTTGAGTTATGACCTGTCAACTCTTAGAATTGAACCGGCAACTTTCTGATCACAAGCCCAGTTCTTGAACCACCAGGTCATGGCTGCCAGAACTTACGTTGCTCTGTACTGGTCAAGATTTAAACCACAAGTTCACCCATAATTCAAGGAAGACATTAAAGGTGAAACAAACTTGCCCTTTCAGTTCAGGTCTTCTAATATTTCTTACTATTTCTTTGTTCTAACATGGTTTTACCAGGTTTGTATTTGTGTTGTTTAATTAATCAACGATAGGGAAATTTTGTAAGTCATTCTGGATATCATCATTCTGGACTATATGATGAAAATGAAAAATAAATGGAGCTGTAAATGAAGAATTAAGGTGTGTATTAGCAAACTATTTCCAGACCCATTAAATACTTCTGTAATGTGATCACATCAAACACGTCTCTTTTTAAAGCCAAGAGTGAAATAAAGTAATTCCACAACAATGTGAAAGACATTTCAAGACTCTCTTCATAAGTCGAAATGTTAATAATGACTTATAATTAATAATGTATAATAATGGTTTTAGAATGGTGTGATGCATATCATGGGTGTATGTAGTCATTTAAAATAAATAAACAAAACACTAAAACAAAGGAAGTACATTCTGTTAATGACCCTGGGTACAAAAATGCTATTAAGTATCCAACAACAAAACAAGGTATATGGCTCTCTTGTGAACAACAGGGGGTGGACTTTGGTGAGAACATATTTTTTGCATTTCACATGTGTAAATTGTCTATCGTGTCTCTTCATCTCTAGAGAATGTGGGACAGGTGGCCATCACATCCATACCAGATGCTAAAAGGAAACACTGCTGATGAGATCTTTTGGCTATCGAGGAAAAAGGCAATGTGAAAATGAAGTCAGCATTTTTGTTAGTAATCATGCCCATGGCTACAATGTTGGCAAGCCTATAAACTTCTGATCCCCTATGACAGGCCTGACAAAAATGAGTGATTTTGTGAGGATTTGGCTTTGTGTGTTAACATATGAGAACATTCTGCTGGCATAAAGTAGTGTTCAAAAGAGGAGTTATGAAAGGAAACACCAGTGAATAGATCATTTACTGAATAAACTGTGTTCTTTGTTTGAAAAGAACATTACCAACATTGCAAAGAACAATGAAACCCAAAAAGCCTTTTTGTTGGATTAGTGAACAAGGATTGTTCAAATATCATGCCATTCCATAGCACACATTATTCTTCATGTCTTATTTTATATCAGCTGTAAAAGGTAGGTGCTAATTCAAAAGGGTAAAATCTTGATATTGGCAAATGCTCAATGCTGGTTCAATATTTGAACAGTGAATAACAAAAAAATACACAACATACACAAATGGGATTGTATAGACTTAGGAGCCGATATAAAAGCCTGTTAACTCAATTCTGTGTTTTTCAGAACCTACAAATCTGGAGCATTGTCTCTGTAACATAATCTTATAAAATGAATGATTGTTTCTCTGTTTGAAAATAAAAACACATTGTTGTATAACACACACAAACATTTTTTGGTTAATAACTGTAAAGTATTACTGCTGTTAAAAAATGTTGCAGTTAGTATTATAACAATACTGAAATACATGAGATAATATATTTAAAGTATATTTTAAAACAGCTTTAAAACTTGATTTGCCTCTCCCAAAAATAAAAGGAGCAGCCGTCATCTGGGCTTGTGATTCGAAAGTCGCTGGATTGATTCCAAGAGTCACCAGGTCATCACTGAAGCGTACTTGATCAAGGCACCAAACCCCTAACTGCTCTCTAGGTGCCATGACTAGAGCTGCCCATATGAGCATGTGTGCCTACTGCTTCCCGCTAATGTGTGCTCAATAGTTTGTGTAAATGTGGAGAAGAATAAATGGTTGTTTGTCGTTT
>JAOUQU010000021.1:1082955-1095655 GCA_028566735.1 Ammoglanis amapaensis | reverse complement strand
AGAGAGAGAGATAGAGAGAGAGAGAGAGAGAGAGAGAGAGAGAGAGAGAGAGAGAGAGATGGGAGAAGGAAGAGGTATACTGGAGGAACAGGGTGTGTGGATAGTGGACAGATCTAGAGTCTGGGCTTTGTAACGCACTCATCACTATCTGTTAAGTTTGTTTTATTTTTGTACTGTGAATACCTTAAATAATTATTATGGAATGACATCTTGCTCAGTTTATAGCTGTTAAAAAGCTCAGGAATCAAGATAAGGCTATTGCTGAAGATAACAGAAACATTAGGATGTCTTGTGTATTTGTAAAATCATTTGTATGGATAATGGCCATATACCTAAAAATATGCCAACAGGTACACTGCCAGTTATGAATATACAATAATAAAATTGCTCTGTGGAACATTATATCATGTTATAATGCATGTAATCGCAAAAATAGTGACAGTCAGTTGGTATAGTGAGTTATTACCAATTTGGTAATTTTTTCTCCAAGGTTTCAAGGTTTTCTTTGGAACAATTTGGTCCTATCATGCTATCCTAGGTTTTAATTGGTGCAAGCCGCACAGAAAAAAAAACCTGGGCAGTCCATTGCAAAACAGCTGCTCCTTTTTTCAAATTTTTGGGATGCTCCCATAAAATGTCACCAATTGCCATTGTTATGAAATGGTATCTTATTCAGAGTGTGTTCAAGTCATCTATTGACTCTATTAGATAGTCACCTATTGACTCTGTTTTGGACTGTGAGAAGAAAGACACTGGGAGAACATGCAAAGTCCACACAAAAAGTGCTCCTACAAGACCTTTTTGTTGTGAGGCAAAAGTGCTACCTACTGAGCCATCACAACCAAAGTATCCAAAAGGTGTACAAAGGTTTCTATAAGAGGTTTTAAATTTATTGGATATGCAAATATGTTCTTAGCATGTGTTCCTACAATGCAAGATCAATATTTAAAAGACAGTGATTTATTTTTTAAGTACACCCACATTGTCATTTCATTCAGAATGTATTAAACCAGTTGAAATGGATGACCATGTTATTGCATCTCTCTCAGACTTTATTTTAGACAGCAACCTATTTCCAAGAATCTTAGCCCTAAGCAGGTCAGTTTCCTTGGCTGCCTGTGTCCAGCTCTTGATTTAAAATGCTCATTTAAAAGCTCAACACATTGTGACAAAGCACTGCTCTGGAACATGGCATCAGGTAAACCTTTTTCCCTTTAAAATGTAAAAGCCATCATGCCAGACCCAGGCAACCAGCTTTCCCTACAATAAAAGGGTGATTTGTGATTTATTTGGTGTCGGGTGGCTGTCAGGGCGGTCCTGGGGGCTGCGACAAGCTTAATGTCTACCTAAATTGCCTAACAGGAAAGGCTGAGAAAGGGACTGACACCTGAGGGGGTGATTGCGAGCGGGCGTCCCTCTAACTACACCCCACTTATTTACCCCCTCACACGTACTAGCTCGCCTTCTGCCTCTTAACATGCTCATCTCCTCCTGCTATTACCATCACTTTGGGGTTAAAGGGAGCCCTCACAGGATCAATCGCAAGGAAAAGATGCCAGAGGACGACCGTTTCCGGGTGCGAAATAAATGCCTCCCCTTTCTTAATTGATGGAAAAGTGTTGCCAGACGGTTCAAAGGTGTTTTTGCTCTGAAAAAATGACTGTCATGCTAATTTAGTAAAGCTGTTGCTCCAAGGGTGCAGGACAGTAAGGGCTCGGGGTTTGACTCTGTAATGGCTGAGGGGCACGCTTAGAGGAAAATCAGCTTAGCTGTGTTGCTTAAGTGGCTCATTTTTCCTGTACAGGTCAGAAAACTGTAATTTATGACTTCAATTTTTGGAGTGTGTATTTTTTATGGAAATGTATATAATATTAATGCTTTTTATGAAAGCTCGTAGGAAACATCGACTAAAAACCATTCAAGTACCGTTCACTAGTGCTAAATTAATTGGTGACTGGGGTGAAGCCATTAATTACTGGGACACTGGTGAACTAATGGGGAAAGATTCTGGGCTTGTGCCTGATTACTTATGGCATGCTTACATTTGAAGTTTAGACATTTAGAAGATGCTTTTTCTATCCAAAATGAGGTACTGTGACAGTACATTGTCTGAGTATTCAATGCAGTGGTGAACATTTGGTACCCAGTACATTGATTGATTTTGATTTCCTGAAGCATCTATAGATCCACGATCTAATTGTTTGAAGTGTTTAATAAATAAACAGTGGGTGGGGCTATAATCAAGACAGTTGTACCCTTTTTTGATCTAAAATGACTTATAGTACTGTAACATTGTATAGTATAAGCAGTCAAGGTTTAATAGTTTGCTCTGGGGTCCAACAATGGCAACCTGGCAGTAATAAGGCTTGAACCAGACCTTCCACCTAAATTACCATACTACCTTAAAGTCCGGATTCAGCTAGACTCATCTATTTGACTAAACACAAGCTGGGACTTGAACCCCATAAAGAACATCTGGAAACATATCAGATGAATTTATTCCATGTTGTGTATTAGTGAATCTAAATTATTGGCCATGCATCAAAAAATATTTTGATTTGTAGTCCAGTACCTTGCCCACTAAGATTTAACTACCAATTAACTTGCATTTACATTTAAGACATTGCTCAGGGGCCCTGCAGTGGCAACACGTTGGGGATGGCTTTGATTGTTCTTCATTTCTCTCTGGTGCTGATGCTGAGGAGGTCTCAGCATCAGGTGGTGTGGTGCTTATACACTCGGTTGGATCCCCAGTCAGTCAGAGCGCAATCGGTTTCATAGCTGCTAGCACAATGTTACTGTCATGCCATAAGTTGGATATAAGATTATTTATGTTTATGTCTAAGTGTAGATTTAATTAAAGATATGTACATTCAGAATAAGATTAGTTTAAGATTTAATCTAGTTAGGCAATGTAAAAAGGTGGCCAACGGGTAGAAAAACGATATTGTAGAATTGAATCTATCCAACATGCAATAGATGACAGATGATAGTACGCATGCTTTATCATAACTTTGGACCAAAAATGACGATTCGTTATTTAAAGCGCCATCAATATTGTCATACCATTAGTATTGCATATTAAAATGTAATTATAACTTAGATGGCCATGTTTGAGTCCAGTGTTCACCCAAGTGCTAATTTTCCCAACTTTTCTAACTGTGACAGATTGAAAATTGATTTTAAAAAGCCATCCTTGGATAGGTTATTTATAATAAAACCCTTTTTATTTATTTACTTTGCCACTTTTTATTACTGCAGAGAGATGCCACATGCTTCAATACCCTGTATTTTCCTGCTCCCATCAAATTACCTAAACCAGTGCCCCACCTTTGACATAAGCCAACAGTCTCCATTTAAGCTGCATCGTTTTAGCCAGACTGTCAAAGCTATAGTCAAGATGGAGGACGTACAGAACATTCCACTACATTAACAACCTTGTTACCACTGATAAAGGCCTCATATGGCCTGGAATCTTCTCCCAGGCAAGACAAATCTAAAAACGGAGTATATGCTGCATATCTGAGTGAGAACGATTAGCCTTCACTGCAGCTGATTTATGTATGGCAGGGGCAATCCTTTCTGGTGTGTGTGCAGTAGTCATTTCCTCCTGTCTGTAATTCCCAGCATTGCCTATGTGTGAAAGCCCCTGATACTCTGTTAGCCCCGAGGTGTAATGCTTGATAATATAACTACTGCTACATTCAGAACGTCTTCTGCGCAAATACATTACAGGCGCCCGGGACTTTAAAGATTTATATGGGAGCATGGAGAATGAGAGAAGTGTGAAGAAATATACATTGATTAAAAGCCCAAGATAGTGCATCCAATACCGCCCAAAGTACATCAGTTATTTTGCATTCTGACGCGGCGATTGATAACTCATAAACGTGAAGCAGGAATGACAAATGCAGATAGAAAGTGGCTTTGACAAAAACGATAACAGCATCAGTCTCCGGGGGCCACGGAGGTACGGGCGCGAGCTGTTTAAAATATTTAATCATTTTGTGAAGGCTGCAAGATGTTGTTTGACCCTGGAGGAGGGTGAATGTCACATGGATCAGAAAATTGCCAAGACTTTGAAGTGAGACGAGGAGGGGAGCAGATCCAGTAATAACTCCTACTTGATGTATTGTAATTTTCATACGTTATTCTGTCTTTCTCTGTCTGGAGGATACGTAAAATCATCTAATCCCAAACAAGATGAGAGAGAACGAGGTAGCGCGAGAGAGGATTCGTGATGGAGAGGACATTATCACACGACTGCATCAGAGCATACAGCCTCTATTGCTTGTTGCCCATTTGCTCACCTTTTCTTAATACACAATAGCAAAATGTTTGCAGCAATTTTCATACATCACCACATAGCTAAGATATGAAACTTCTTCAGCATCTCAGTTAAAATCTTCACTGTAAAACTACTAGACCTGTGTTAATAAAACATGGTTGATCACTCCGGTGTTATTCGCCAGGTACACCAGGTACGTTGAAATGACTGTTTGAAAAGATGATAAAGCATCATGATTAAGAATGTCCAGTAAATACTGTACATTTACATTTAGAAATGTCATTCCTGTCTGGATAGGGTGGCTTGGTGGTTAATTTGGTAGTATTCTCACATCAAAACAAGAAGTCCTTTCTATTTGTAGACTGGGTTTACTCTGAGTGTTCAGATTTCCCTCCACAGTCTTAAAACATGCAAGCAAGATGATTGTGTTTGATATAAACACACTTACTGGTTAAACTTGTGTACTGAATAACTACTGTGTCATGATGATGGCTGTCATGAACTTTAAAAAATGTAAATTATGATGTTAAAATCCTAATGAGCAATAAATAAATATTTTCAGATGTCAATTAACACCGCATCACTGTTTATTTAATCACATAATACAATTCAACACTAAAGGGCAGCCATGGCCTGGTGGTTAGAGAACTGAGCTTGTGATCAGAAGGTTGCCGGATTAATATTCAGATTGGGCAGGTTACGGCTGAAGTGCCCCTAATTGCTCTCTTAGCACAATGGCTAGGACTGTCCACCATGTCAGGCAAGTGTACTCCCTAACCTGTTTGTTCACTCGTGTATGTACAATTAAAACAGGACACCAGTTTGAGCAACTGATTTTGATCAGGGGCCTAACAGTGGCAACTTGGTGGTAATGTGGCTTGAACCAGTTACTTTCTGATCTCAAGCTTGGTGCCTTACCTACTACGCCATCACTGATTAATTGTGGAAGAGTTTTTCTTAAGTTTGTGAAAGCACAGTGGTGAAAGAGTATTCTAAAAAAAATCTAACATCAACAATAGTAAAGTATACTACAACTAATCCCCAAACTTCACAATGTTTTATACATTAAAAGCCTCCAGTCCCAGATACAGCAAAGCACCCTCACAACCTTATGGATCCTACACCATGTTCCAGTGCTTCAATCCATCGTTTAGAAAGTCTGGAATGGATATTAAAGAATTGTGGTGGATCTATGTCATTCATTTTTCATACCTTGCTTTACGAAGTGGCCTTAAGACCAAATATACCTGGTGACGATAGTCGTTCTGGTCTGCTTACACAGCTCTGTTATCTTTGCCATAAATGGAACCATGAATTTTTAAGTATTATTGTACCGTACATGTTTTATGTCTTGTCACAAAAATGCTGAATTAAAGTCTAATGAGCAAAATGCTTTTCAGTGCCACACTTTTTAAATACTCTGGAATCTTGGGCTTGTCTGGTACATTCATTTAGACAGCAATGCTGTTTTGTACATGTAATGATTGGTCAGAATAAATGAGTGTAAATTAGTATATTCTAATGTTTCTTAGCCCTAGATAACCTTATAAATGTGTCATTAGCTGACTTAAACTTTTAATTACTAGACAATGTGGTAAATGTTGTTTTGTTGCATGATTTGGTTTGTGGAATGTAAATTTGGAATATAGTGCCCATTATCTGCCATCCCTGCCCTTGAGTGCCATTCTGGATGAAGAAGCTGCTGAATCTAGAAAAAAAAAACTCAACTCAGATTTGTCTAGTAGCCCCAGTACTTTTCACAGTGGTAAAAGGTAATAAATACACTAACTGTAGGAATAAGTTGTTCCCTTGTCCTTTAAGTGGTCATAGGGCAGTTTTCGTTCAGGCTGAGTGCATGTCCAAGGTCCAGGCCGCTCTATCCATATGGTCTCACCACAGGGCTGTCAGCAGGGTGCTAGTCGGATCAAAGAGTTCCAAATCGACAGTCCAGCTCCAAGCACTGTCCTCCACCACAGCTCATCAGCACTAATACGCCAGCAAATTAGCTAGACAACATCACATTCAGCTTATGTTAAGTCTGACCTGAGTCTGCAAAGAATCTTTGACAAGTAAAAGTCTTGTTAATGACAGAGATTAAAGTATTGTTATAGTATTGTTTACACAATTAATAGTGCAAGGCACAGAGCCAAACAAAGTCAAGATTTAGCTCTTGTACATTATATAGTCAAAAGTGTGTGAATAGTTCAGTTTTTTTAAAGAAGTAGATGTGATAAACTTTATTTGAAAAGAAATCTGCTTGTTAAAATTGTTCCGATGAATTGGACCATTGTCCTGCATCACTGACTGACCTCACAAATGTCTGACTGACTAAATAGGGACAGAGTGGAAGACGCTTGTCAAAAGCTGATGGGAGATGATAAACATTAATTTACTTGTTTTTAATTTGCTATTCGATCACTACTTAATCATAGTTGTGGTCACTGTCTGGTTCATTGAGCAATGACAGGTCACCAGTCCATCTCTGTTAACATAAACTGCTGGAACACATTGTGCCCAGGTGGTGCAGCAGGATATTCTGTTAGTGGTGGGTTTTTGACCTTTCCGAGTTTGAACCTCTGCTCTGCTATCGGTTGAGAAGACACAGCTAGTTCAGTCATTAGTCTCCTTGGAGGCAAAACACTGTACTAAAAGGGTGTTGGGGGTCTTGTAATTTGTAAGGTCAATTTGTAAGGTGCCTGGTTAGTAGCTTGAGGTGTTGATACAGAAGTGCTGAAATGTGAAAATATGTTTGTGACTCACTGTCTGAATACACTAAAGTACAAGAGAATAAACAGGGATGTGTGTATTACCAATACAGAAGGCAAATACACTGTAATGCTTAGTTGACACTACATGATTGATTTCTGCCCTGTGTTATGACTGATCGCTTCTAGATATGCTGGCTAGGATGCTCGGGGTTCCGTCAGTGATCGAAACACTTGATCAAAATCACTTTGTATGAACTGTGAAACAACTCCATCAGAGCATGATAGATATATGGATCAGTCAGTCGGTGTCGATAGCCAATGGTATCTGCAAGATCCAGGGCTTGGAGAACCAGGGATGACATAAAAACATGGCTCTGGGAAAAAAATAAAGTACAAAAAAGTAAAAAAAAATAAAGCACATGTTTTACAATATTTGTAACCATATTGTCCATACCACACCATCATACCAGTGAAAATTTGACAAATGTATTAACTATTAATTATTAGAGTTTTATTATCTTCGAAGTCATTACAGTTCTGGTAATGTTGCCAAATCCACTCATATCCATTTATTTTGTCTTTTGTCTAATTTTACTCTGCATAACAGCTCATAAACACTTTGACTAATTGCTTATTGTTGTTGTGTTGTTGTATTATTAAGCTTAATCACTTCTCACATTTATTTTTTGTAAAGAAAATAATTTGGGAGACCAGACCAAATCGTATTGGACTGATTGTAGTGTTGCATCGCCTTTCCAAAATGTCCAGCACTTTAGTTTGACCTGTACAGCGATCTGAACACATGTGGATTATGTGAGCTTTGCCTTACAATTGATGATGTTTAGTATTCAAAAAAGAATCGACTCAGAAAGATTCATGAGATCTTTGTAAAAGAGTAAATGTTGTTTTTGTTACATTCACAGATTATCTACCAGCTTTTGTTAAAAATCATTCATGTCTTAAATATGAACAATATCTGGTCACGTTCCCATTTTACTTGGGTACCAGACTCAGTCTTAATTAAATGCATCAGATAAGCTAAGCTATTATGGTAATTAGAAGCCATTATTATAGTGCAAATTGATATGAGCAGTGCCTTTAGGCTTGAAGCCCCCATCTTCACTTTTTAGACCTGACACAAAGACCCTCCCTCTGACCTACATAAACACATGAACATCTCAAATGAACACCCCAGATCTTTATGTAGATTTACCATAAGCATGCTGCAAACATTCTAAAAGTTGAATATATAACCATACATTCTTTGTTTTCAATTACAATAACATTTTTACATACTTACTTTTTAGATACACTTGCCTGGTATGTACCTTCATTGCTTATTATATAAGCTGCAGTTCAGATATATTTTTAACTGCACCCCGACCCCCGCCCAGACTCCCAATTCACAACAAAATATCCCAACTGAGCATCTATGGGACGGCCTTGCTCTTCATGTTTTGCTATATGGACCATCTCTCATGCCCCCTTTAGTAGCTGTAAAGTGAACTGCAATCATCATAGCAATCCAGATCTATCTAGAATGATCTAATCTAAAAGACCTAACAATCACCTCCAGCTTTTGTCCATGCTGTACACGGTGGCCATTCTGACTGATGGTCATTATAATAAGACTTTACAATGTAAAACAATCTGAATACAAACATACTGGATGGGTTTTACCTACTGAATCATACAAGTAAATCACACTGTAGATTATAAATAAAGTGTAAAGTATTACTTCAGAGCTGCAATATTACCAATGTATTATCTGACAGGAGAGCATAAAGCAATTCAACCATTACATAAAAATTCGAACAATTCTGCAGCCTTGTGTGAGAGCAAGCACATTCTGAAACAGATCAGTCCATATGTCACACTAACACCATACAGCTTCTGCCCTGGCAGCATTTTCCTCTTCTCTGTGTGTGTGCTCTATAAATAAACTGTGTGCCATGACTGTGCCAACGTCCCTCTCTTGATGCCACTCAGGCTGGAAGTACCTGCACTCTAACCAGCAAACCTTTCACCAAGGGCCACAGCGCCAATCTCACTCCTCCAGGCTTCTCTCTCTCTCTCTCTCTCTCTCTCTCTCTCTCTCTCTCTCTCTCTCTCTCTCTCTCTCTCTCTTTCTGAACACACTTTGCCCTTGAAATGTGTGCAAATGTACCTGTAATGCATCCGTATTTGCACTCATCACACCAGATATTGTCACTGCCCACCACTGCATACATGTGTGTAAACGACCTACACCAGACAGGTAAGCTAGGAAAGTTCTTTATACACGAGCACCCATAAATACAACTGCTGTGGTTTTCGATAGCACATGACAACCACGACTATCCTATCTCTTTCTGGAGGACCATTCTTCTATTCAGTGCTCAAATGTAACAGCATGTATATCATGAAAAGAAAATATTGTAACTGACCAATATATCTTATTTAAAAATGTGTTATGTATTATATTCGCCAACCAGGCAAGCATAACCTTTCAATCATTTTAAAACTGTTTTAAAATTGGTCCACCATTAGTCTACCTGTGTGCAACAAACATTGATGCATTGTTTATTCTGACACCTGTCTATGTAAATTACAGTAGTTCATCTGTTGGATCGGCTAATCCCAGGCATCAGTGAACCTTGGTCATTTACGACTAGGTTGCTGGTTTACCACTGTTTCTTGCTTGGACCACTTTTGATAATTTCTGATGACATAATTTATCCTGATCTCTGTTTCTTCTTCCAGCTTGCTGAATTTACATTTTCAATTTCATTCAATGTCCACTCCCTGTTTTGTCATATTTGGTAAATGTTATTCATAAGCTTTGCTTACGAGACTGAAACATTCTCAAGAAAGTGAGTCAAAATATGCCATGGGTGGCATGGTAACTAAATATGCAACATTGTGTGGCAACAGGGTAAGCCTCTTAATGCCAGCTGAGCACTTACTGTTGATTATCAATATCCCAGTAAGAACAATATAACAGCTATAGATAGTAAAAGAAAATCTACGATAAAAAGTGAACGCAATCCATACCCCAGAGAACGTAAACACACGCCATACAAATGGTTCCGAGAATAAAAAGTCAACACTCTAATAGAGTGAAATTGATTTAGAGTTTTCTCTGCCGCATTTCAGGCAGTGTTCCTTCTCAGCTCATGCTTCACAAAACACTTCGAAGAACAAAATGTACCATTAAGACAATAATAGGATTATTATTTCTGTTTACTTGTTAAGGTGGATAAAGTAAATCAGGGTTAAAAAAGAGAGGAGATTAACTCGGCCTCGTTATCGGCGTTTGACGAAATTAGCGGCACGGCTCATCTGCATACGTGTTTATTGTGGTGCGAATCTGCCCTGTTAATTAGACATTGAGAGCAGATCGGGGCTCGTTTTCGATAAACACTTGGAGTGCCAGCTCCGCGTCGCCTGTTGTGTTTGTGTGGCAGGAGGAACCTGGAGGCTTCGCGGCACCTAGACGAGCTCTGGTGTGATAAAGAAGTAGGAGGTGATTTGTTCTTGAGTTGAAATCCGAGGATGTGCAAAACGTTTAGAAGAGAGTGTGCGTGCTTGTATTTTGGTGGGGTTGGGTTTAAACAATGATTGTTTGTGTGTCTTTCTGAAGAGAAAGCCTGAACAGAAAAGTTGTTGTTTCACTTTAAATATTGAGTGTTAATTGAGATCTTTAAAAGAGATCTGATTGTTAAGACTTGTTGTTCGCTATGAGTTGATAATGTGACAGGTCATTATGTAAAGTTACCAGTTCTTGTCATCAACGTGGGCTAAACACTGCTCACACCTCACACCAACAAGTCATGCTAAAGAACAAAAATACTCACAGTGACACATGGTAGGAGGTCTAAAAATGTTCTGCCTAGGTAACAAAGCATGTGATTCTGCTAGCACAGCATAACTGGGATTCTGGTCTATTAAAACCTGAGCTTCAGCTCTACCGATGGTTGACTGGGCTGACTTATCAGTAAACAGAAATAGCCACTAGTCTGCTGGGTGGAAAAAGATAGGACTAAAAACATGGCAGGCTTTTTGACGGTTTGTAAACATCTTGGGAAGTAAACTAAGATGCTGATAAAGGAACATTGTGAATAATGAATGAATCATTGTGCCTGATCTCAATCACAAATTCACCAAAGTATTAAAAGTATGGACTGTAAATCAAACGCTATCAGCGTAATTGACCAGTGAAGGCTTTTGTCAGGTTTTGATGTCATGTGATGTAGTTCATAGGGTAGAGCTAACAAACTGACCCCTGACTGACCCTAACTTCCAAACTAGCTGGTATATGAATAAATATCATTAGTTGTACTGTTAGTGTTCATCATGACGCATGGTGGTTAGACAACTGGACTAGTGATCAGAAGGTTGCGGGTTTAATTCTTCAGCGTCTACAGGTCATGACTGAAGTGCCCTTAAACAGGTGTCCAACATCTAATTATCCACAAAGGTATGAATCAAGACATTATATTTTAATTAACTATAACTATATATATATATAACTTTAACTATAAATATATTGTATTCAATGCTTAATAATTGAGAAAAGAGGAAATAAATTGTTGACGACGTTAATGCAAGTTCAGAATCACTGGGCTGATTGGACAGCAACAGAACGACCAACACAGTAGGAAGAAGGTGAAGAATTATGAGGAAAACTTCATGTGCACACCTTTTAATACATCATTTATAATAACTTTATCTTGGTAAAAGCTTTGTCAGTGTTTATTGAGTAAGGGTTGTTATGGGGGCAGGGGGTAAATTCAAGGTTGGCACACGGAAGAAGGCACATGTCCAAAAAGGGTTGAAAACCCCTGTAATAAGGCATTTATTCACTTTCTTGTAATTCCAGTCCACCGCAGTCATATTAAAGCTCGGAAATGTACTGCAACTGTTTTATAACTGCACAACCATATGTATCCTATCTTCAGCAATAATTTAAGAATATTTCTCTTGAACATACTGTGGCTCTTAAGAGCTTTTGCAGGAGACAGAAAGAATAAAATATTGCCTTTTCTTTGAAATAGTAAAGCTATTAAAGGCAATCAAGGCCATTGCTCCTTGTGCAAGTCTCTGGTGTTGAAATTACATTTTACATTTGGTTTTTTTTACTCTACGTCTTTCTCACTCCTGTCCTCTCATTTTCTCTTTGCACAATGTTAAGATGTTCTGTTCACATGACTGCACTGTGAGGTTGGAGAAAATAGGCCCGCACCTCTACTTATTCTCTGAAGAGTAAAATCAGAGGCCAATGTGCTCAAGATAGACAAGGCTGTGGCTTTTTTAGTCTTTTACTCCTGCATCATTCATGTCATCAGGCTTTCAGTTTCTATTTATATGATAGTGCCCATCATATGTGTTGTTTGTGTGTCCATCTTACAGATTAAAAACAGCTGTTTCTGTACAATGTGTATTATCCCCAGTGCTCACCAGAAAAACCATGTTCATTGCTTCCTTTATCCAAATAATCACTAACAATATAATAATAAGAAGTTAGATTCATATAGTGCCTTTCTTAGAGTCAAGGAATCTTAAGAATTTACAGGAGAAATATAATAGATTTTATTTAGAATCTCACCACTGTGCAGGGAAAGACACATTTGCACAGCGAGCACACACTAGAGCAGGGGTCACCAACGTGGTGCCCGCGGGCACCAGGTCGCCCGCGAGGACCTCATGAGTCGCCCGCGGGCCT
>JAOUQU010000021.1:1021492-1032144 GCA_028566735.1 Ammoglanis amapaensis | reverse complement strand
ATTGTTATCCGAAGCAAATATTTAGTGAAATGGTTGGTCGTTATCCGAATTGGACGCTATCAGGGGCGTTCGTTAACCAAGGTTCCACTGTATCTGTTACAACTTCAACACACACACACACATACACACTAGCAAACACACACTATGGGGCAACAGTGAGCACATGTGCATGACATGGCAGGCAGAACGAGCCACAGCCCCCGGAAAGCAGTTAAGGGTTAGCTGCTTTGCTCAAGGGTTCTTTAGTTTTGACCTGTTGACTCTCAAAATCAACCCAACAACCTTCCGATCCCGAGCCCAATTCTATAACCACCAGGCCACGGCTGCCCCTGGAAGCAAAATGAGTGAGTGTGTGAGTGAAAGAGTGAGAGAAGCCCTCCATTCAGTCTTTTCATTCATCCAAGATTACAGTACAGATTGTACTAAACAGTCTGGCAATTTAATAACATCAGTGGTGCTGGAGTGCTTTTGTTGACTCTTCAATAAGGACGCACCCGTTTCCTCACATTTCCCAGCTTTTTGAGTGCGTCTGGAAGGAAGCATAAACCAGGCTTTATAGGATATCAACAGGTTGCCGTGGCAGTTTATCATACGTTCCCCCTCCACCCCACACCCCCCACCCTAAACACAATATGAACTGTTTCTTTGCACAGAAGACACAGATGGTCTTCTAACAGCCAGTATCACACCGAAGCAGTCTGTAAACTGACTAAATAAACCAGCGTTAAAAAAATACAAAATACACAAACAAAAACACACATTTGTAAGCCATGTTGAAGTGGTTGCTAAGAAGTCAATTCTGCGCCAAAAGTTACAAAATAAAATCAGCAAACAAACGAATCTTTATGGTTTTGATTTGCTTTGTTAAAATCTTTTCTTTGCTTTTTTATGAATTGTTTTTACTATTTATTTTGGTTTTGCTTCTGCTCCATTTATTTTGCATCTGAGTTTCTTCTGATAGACTTTTCACATGATGGTGAGATGGAAGAAGACGTTCACCTTTACCCCTTCATCGGTCTCCTGATTTTGGAGAGACAGAAACCCTGAAACCCCGCCTGAGAACGACCCCGCCTACTCCGTTTGGTTACATTTTGAGATCAAACGTACCAAATGTTGACAGCTTAAGCAGAAGAATTGCATTTAGCATGGGTACAATTTTTTAAAACTTAACAACCGAGTATTAATCAGTGTTAAATGAGTATTAAAAGCAGTGCATAGATTGAGATATGATTTGCATTCCAAGTAATTGAGAGTAAACAACCTTCTAGTTACTCATGCAGTAGCTTTACTGCTGGGCTACAATCATAAGGTTACTGCCTGTTGTTGAAATGGTTCTGTTTACAGTTTTGTCTTGTAAAACTGCTTATTAAATGTGCAACTGTAGAAATAAAAGCTGAGGATAAATAATTTGAAACATTCATTCTATTCGTCTGTTCAAGACATTTGTAGACATCACGACTAAATCTTCTCGAGCTGCTTGAGTTGAAGACGTTTCCAACACAGAGACCTCTAAGCCTTAATCAGGTAGAGATTTATCATTACAAAAGAAACTCCTCTAAATATGTATCTTGCTACAAGTTACTAACCAAGGTACTAACACACACACACACACACACCAATTCATCCAAGATAGTCCGTTGCTACACTAACACACCTCCGTCCAGCAGCATCCATCCACCCGCTGCTTCAGATAGGACGGTATTTCAAGATCCCACAGAAGGGTGTGTGTGTATTTGGCGGGGTTCTACAGTGGGACCTGTCGGTATTACGGCCACTCGTGATGGAGGGTCCGACAGGGCAGCTAACACTGTGCACTAAGATTGTTTCAGACCTCAGGGCCCCAGAGGAAACATATATCCCTGGCAACAGGGCTACACACAAGAGAGAGAGAGAGACTCTGTGTGTGTGTGTGAGTGTGAGTGTGTTTTGGGGCAGATCTAATCACGGGCTAATAACAGCACAGTAGGAGTCATTGGCCCTCGTAAATCAATGTGCAAAATAATTGCTAATACACTGGTTATCGATTGGCGCCCGGGCGGCTCATTTTGCGAGGCCGGGGCGGAGAACTAACACAGTGACAAGGGTAAAGTGTTATTTCTGCGGCGCGGAGACAGCTGGGCCGAGCGGACGATTCGGGCGCGCCGTAATTCTTAATTGACACCTGTCAGGATAATGACTGCAGGCCCAGCTGCTGCGGCAAAATTTCTCCCCACTTCTGTTCATCTGTCAGCTCTAATACCTTTCCCAACGGCGCTCTTTTATTCCCGCTTGCTCTCCAGCTCTTCTATTGGGAGGCCATTCAATACGTTCTATCTTTTCTTTCTCTTCGTTTCTACCTCGACGTCGCTCGGCCTTTTCTCTCGTCGTGCTAAACTAGCTGAAAGCGTTTGTTTAACGATAGAAGGTACAACAAAGTGCACACTCCTTCTTTCATCTTGGCCTTTGTACATGCTTGGGGTGCAGGATATTTAGAATAGGAAGAAGGAGGGAGGGACTGCGAGGAACAGAAAGTCCCTGGACGGCACTTCTTTGAGTCTGCGTTGAGGAGGCGTTACATGTGTTTACTGAACATCATCAAAGGCTTCCTTTCGTTTTATGTTCGTCTGTCGAAGCTGATATCGCACTTAAAGAATCACATCGTGATACTGGAAGACAATATAGAACGTTTTGGAAATTAATTTCAGATGAAATGCCATAAGCGGCACAAAAAAAGAAAAAGAAAATGAATACGCTTATAGACAAAAGTATATTTTAAATGATTGAATTCATGTGGTAGCCATGGTGATCGTCGGCATGTACAATAAATCAGTTATGTATACATAAAAAGAAGTCTATGCTTCTAATTGTTCCAGCAGTCCAGCAAGGACACACGGCTAAACTAGAACATTAAGGAATTCCTGACCAACCCATTCTTAATGCTATATTAGACTTCTGCATCGACCAGATGCAAGACAATGGCATCGCCTCAACAACGTTTCCTTTCATACAACTGCATCAAAGTCATATGCACAGCGATGTAATTCACCACCACAACTCTAGTAAGCGTATGAGTTGTGTTGCATCTGTGTTTACTTTCTAGTTTTAGTGACAAATTGTACATTGTAACAAAAACATTGGCATTGTACATGAAACATGGAACATGTAATGAGCGAATAAATCAACTATATGCACTAAGTGTGCACACTTGTTAGAAAATTTTAGACGTGCATGTCGGGTGATGTAAGGCCTCTGTAGAGGGGGAAAAGGGGGAGGGAGGTCGCATGGAGGCAGGGCCATTGAGTCGAGACGACGCTGATCTCACACAGAGATATAAAATAGCATTTGCAAATACTTCTTTGAGTATTAAAGTATTTTAGTAGTTAAGTATTAAAGAACGAGAACAGTTATTTGAAGTCTTGTGAGGAGCTATTGTAGTCGAAAACATAACACAAAAGTCACTCTAATGCAAGGGTGTCAAACCGGATCAATAAAAAATTGGTATGGCTGCTGGTCTTGGTTCCAACCAAGCCAGGAAGTCACATAATCAGCTGTCTAACTGAAACCGGCTAATTAAGCTACGGTAGTAAAATTAGACGTATTCTGGTCTGGTTTAAATGATAAAATCCAGCAGCCACATCGGCTTTTTAAAACTAAAAGGATATTAAAAGGATAAGGAAGGACGGTTTGGAATTGTAATTGTAAAATTTGAAATGTGTGTTCCGTTTTAATATGTGCATTAAGATTACGTTTTTTTCCCGACATGTTTTGTTCATCTAACAAATAAACCCTATTTAAAATGGGATAAAAGTATAAACACTCATTGCAAATGACTGAATCAGTACAGATGAGTCAAATCAGAAAGAAATGGAATAAGAAACATTTTCTCACATAAATACACGGGCCTAAACCTACTTTCTTATCCCAGCCTCTAAACAAGATGGATATCCAAAGAAAGACTTCCGTTGTTAAGTACACGTGCATAAATGCATTCTGTTCTATTCTCAGCCTTACATACGGTTCAGGACTGACTGTAGAGCTGCTTGCACAAAAACTTCATGAATCAAATTCCATTAAATGATTCAATGTCAATTCCAAATTCCATATCAACAACTACATGTGCCAATCGTTGTACATATACAAGTGAACAATCGCTGTAATACGTCACCAAAAATGTGATTTTTTATTCTTCGCAGGTCACTAACCACACCATTTGAGTAGATATACCCCTACACGAGCGCAGAGATCAAAGCCGGACCCCCACGGATACATTTGAAAGAACAGAACGTATCAGATAGCGCTGTAGTTTGTGTGTATTATCCGATGCGGATGTATACACAAGGAAATACGCATACTGAGACCATCTAGCAAACTTTTCTCATCCCGGGCTTGGTGTTTTTCTTAATGTTTGGTTATCTATCCACATCAGACGGCTCCCCCCCCCCTCAGGACCAGAGGCAGAGGGAGAGCAATCCGCAACAGATGAGAACAGTAGAGGCCGGAGAAGAGCGAGACGCCACTCCCGTGGGTAAGCGCTGACCTCGTCGTACTCCCCCAGCTCCCAAACTCTCATTACTGGGTCAGGACTTCAGTTTTTCTCTCTTTTGTCTTTTATCCCCTCCTTTTCTCTCATCTCTCTGAGTCACTGCAGACCAAATTAGCTGAGAAATGAAACATAGGGGATCAAACCAGACAGTGAGATATGAAAAGGCAAAAAAGAAGAGGGGGGGTGGATGGAGAGATAAAATGCAGCTGGTCGCTTTGATAGTTCAAGTTCCCAAAATGCTGTGCGACTAAACTTACATTGCTGTAAGATTTGACCACAGCAGACGTTGTGCGATCATCAAAAGTGTCATTCATATCATTCAAAACCTACAACATTGTTGTATTTTTATACATAATTATGTTTGTGATATTTAGTTCAGATCCGTAGTCTTAACTATTAATTCTTATTTAAATATATAATGATTATGGCACTGCAAGCATCTTTCTAAAAAGTCATTTTAGCAGCTCAAAAATGTCTTACCAATGTCAAATATACTCAATACAATTTAGAACTCACACACAAAATTATCCAAGTTTATTTTATGAAGTATTTTAAAGCCGTTACAAAAGCAGTTACATACATAAGCATTATCGACCACACCAAATGGTCGACAAATGTAGCTATAACATAGCAATAACATTCAGACAGAAGCTGAACTCGACCAACAGTGTTGTAATATAATCGATATATTCCAGCTAGTTTATAAGCTGGAGTCAGCACCCTGGGCCAGATGTTTTATGACACCTCTGGATTCATACGTCCGCATCGAGTATTGGCGGAATGGAGTTTTTGAGGGTTTTATTGTGTCAGTGTTTGTTGATGAACGAAAAGGTCGATGTTGTAGATTTTAGCTGATAAATATTGACCAATGAAAGATTTTAAATGTCACAACGTAAGCAAAGCATCATAATTATCAAGGCACCGTCATATGCTGAGAGTGACTACTTTATTTACAACTGTGTGCACTCTACTGTTTTGCTATCTGTTCCTATCTGTTCCAACAAGCTGATGGTAGAGTTGACATAACTTGTGGAAGCTAAAAACTCCCAATAGTGCTAAAGCTCATTAGGCAGCGGGAAAGCATTACTGCACGCACTCATACCCCGGGCATATGGGAGGCTGAAACATATTTTCATTTCGATCCATGCTTTCCCCTATAAAACCTGTCATCTATCTTCATTACTCAAGTCAACCTTGGTGTTGGGAGACGAGGGGACCGCCGCTCCGACACCTGCACCCCCGACACCTTTTGATTTCCTATACACCGCAGGCTTTGATCCTCCATGCAAATGAAAGCATTGTTTCGGAGTGCCGAACCTGAGCGTGAACATCGACTAAGGAGGTCAATGTCACCTGTCAATGATGGCGAGTTTGATTAACAACGACGCTCGCAAAACACCAGGAGTGAACTTCAACACATATCAGGAGTGTTTACATGCACAAAACAATGAAAAAGACAGCAAGGTATCAAATTGTGACCTGAATATTGGTGTTTATGTAAACACAATCAGTCTTGTATTCTCAAGCACGCCCACAAGACAATCTTTCAGCCGGCTGAGGAAAGCAGAATATGTGGGCATTAATTCTAGTTACACAAACAAATCATGCCGATATAACAATCTATAGACTTTTATCTTTGTGTTAACTGTTTGAAAAAGTAGCCAAGACCTATGAAACCGGGTGCATGAAGATATGACTCGTCTGGTTTGGTGTTAAAGAGCCCAAATCTCAAGCTGCTGGAAACTTGAATGACAGATTGCGAACCACGCCAAGACCAGTATTCTTCACAAGTACTACTTTATCTAAATGGGCACAAATTGCTACAAGTTAATTCCAAAAGGATATAGAAAGCCAGAGCAGCTACATTGTTCTGCCATCCGACAACACCAACTCAGTCTGAAAATAGCAAACTTTGCTAGTAATAAGAAGAGAAGGTAACGACAATAGAAGACACCTCATGAAACATACCGTATAAAGACGTGATTTATTTCTCTCCTGAGTGGGCTAACTATGCGTACGGCCCGATGATAAAAGAGTACAGTGCTGCATAGCGCAGACATTTTTGCATGGAACGTTCAGCGTTTAAAAATACCACAGGCGCGTTCAATAACATACAGAACGGCGGTGATTTAACACCCAGAGATAATGGTGTGGTGGTCTGACTAAGCAAAGCGTCTGATTGGCCGAGAGCCTGCACGGGCCCAGCGGTGCGGTTAAGAGCCAGGATTACCGAGGTCATTAAGCAGCATCGCTGCCATGACGTGATTAGTCAGGTACCAAAGTCCATTTGTCACCTGCACCAGAAAATTGAGTTAATGCGGCACTACGGGCTATGGGAACTGTATAATATCAACTTGATTACATCAAGGCAGCTGCCGAGCTGACACCTAGCCGAATTTGTCAGCTTTAATCGTTAGACACTGTCACAAATCCATCAGAAGCTCAGATAATTAGGGCCTCTATCTAACGAAAGCAGCAGACGAACTGTTACCTCTTTTTTTCCCCCTCTGTCTGATAATTAAGAAGCCTTTCGTCCTCTGCGAAGGGCCGAGTTTAATGACTCCCTGTGCAGGTTCATAACGAAGCACACGGTGGCTCCTTGTTTGCTCCAAAACACGACCACAATGCTTATTTGTCTGGATCTATTCTCCAGTGTCTGTTTTAAGCACAGGAAAAACAACTACATGTTCTCCAAACGCCTGAGCAATCATCAGAGGTGGCAAAATATATCAATTCCTCATTTACTTAGTGCAAATCCAAAGATACCTACCTTCCAGGGATACTTATATTTAAGTGTAGATGTAAAGGATTCATTCTTGGTATTTATTTAGCTCAATAAAAATACATATTTATAATTTTGACTGTTTGCCCTGTTTGACAATAGAATGCAGATGATTGGAAAAGGAAGTTGATGTATAGTTGAGGCAGTAAGAGTATATTTTGGCATATATTTACTAAAACCTGTAATCTCTCAGTTGCGCTTAGTAAACTACACACAAAATAGAGTAAATAAATACATCAGTAATGATTACGACAATCAACAAGTAGATTCCTTTAGTTCAGTTCCTTTGAGTTGCTATTCATGTGCGTGTTTGACCAAAAATCTGCAGTAATTCTATTGTTATTATCATATTCCAATTATTATTCAACTTTTAAGAATAAAGCAGCACTGGTCTTTTTTTACCATTATTCTTTTTTAAGAATAAAATTAATTAATTTCATTAGTGAATTTAATTTTATTCGTGCTTCAGTGCAAACAAAATAGTCGATCCATCGTCCACCATGAAGCCATTGCCCGTTGGTGCTTGATGCCGTATTCCATGCATCAGATTTTAATCGACATGTTCCTTTACATCCAGTGTATCCACGCCCATTTTAGAACTATCTATCAATCTATGGGACTATCAATCTTTCAATCTATGGGACCATTCAGCATCTCCAATCAACCTGGTGGCATTTCCCTGGATCCCACATCCCAAGACTGGAAAGCATTTCAAAACAATCACATGATCTTGTGAGCTCATTTACAGCAGCATCAAGCCTTTTCACTATAAGTGAACATATGAAGATTTTGTAAGATTTTGCTTATTATAATAAGTAAAATACCTAAAATAAAGCTAGAAAGATTTTAAATATATTCTAGAGGTGTAACATGCACACAAATTGCTTTTAAATTAGCTGATCTGTAACTGGTGTTACAGACAAGACCCATGCATGTCAGACATGTACAATTTCACTTTTAAATTTGTATTAAAATATTTAAATATTAATACAATGTCACTCAAACTCGGGGCACAAGGAAGTAGTAAATCCTGTACCTGCATGTTTTCAGGAAGTGAGAACTGAATTTCCAAGGGAAAACCCAGACAGACGTGATGAAACCAAAAACATAAACACAGAAAGATCAAAACCAGCTCCTCTGAACTCATGTTGCTGTGTGTTTTTATTGGAGCTACTGCATTAGAAATTTATATTTCCGTAATTTGCCTTGTTAAAGGTAAAGACGTGTAAATGAGGTGTGTGTGTGGAGCTGTGGGTAGCTTTGTCACTGGGTTTTATTTTCCAGAGGCGAGCAGTCTCCTTTCAATTTGGAGTTTGCATGCACTCCTTGGCTTAACCGGGTCATTTGTCTGCAAGACAAGCTTCATGTGCATGGACTGGGATGGACTGGCAGGCTGTCTAGGATGTTTCAGAATCAGAATCAGACACAAAATGATTCTGGTCAAAAAAGAGCAGTGCAACAACCAATAATATATAAACATACATCTGAATTATATACTTCTGAATCCTACAAACACTCGTGTGATATTCCATATAAGAGCTCATCAATACACTTTGGAAATTATTGTACACCCAAAACATTTTTTAAAATATGTCTGACCACACAGGAGGCTAAAAAAAAGCTTGTGAATGTAAATACAGTCTTGATCGGTGAGCAATTTCTCTCCTCTGAGCTGTTGCTGGCTGACACATAGGCTGCGCTCGATACGGGAGGCCTGCACACGCTTCATAGGAAAGGCAGCAAATCGAAACGAATGGCTGCAGCAGGCCGCCACACTCGGCTCCCACTGCACCAACACGAACCGAGCAACAAGCCAAAAGGGAATAACGATCCGAATCCAAAAACACAAAACTGAACCAGTGAATACAAATGAACGTACAAATAAAGGTGGGGTGTGAAAACATAATCTCATACCCTTTAATAAATCCGAAACTCTCACGAGTCGCCCTGTGAGGCAACAACCCGGCCTCAAGGTGAAACCAGATATTCCGAACGTCCCTTGTTTCTTTTCATTTCAATTGTGCGAGCAAAACTGTCGGGCTGACCCGAATGATGGAGAACTGAGCTCGCCAAATTCTGATTGACCATAAAGGCCGATGATGTATACAACTGTCAAAAGACAAGACAATTAAATCAATATTCACCGCAGATGAGGGGGATTTGATGGCTTGTTTTTAGGTACGATCTGCCAGGTCATATTACCAGCTGCCATCTCACCTCGGAGAGACTTTTAACTCTGGGTGACAGTTTCTGTGAATGGATCTGCGCAGTCTGCAAAGTTCAGGAAATAAGCAAAATGCCCAGGTTCATGTTTCACTCACATGCCGACGATCTAGCTATAACATTAGGGAGAAGCGCCAGTCCGAATATCAACGCCTTAGTTTAATTCAGAGCACATTTATTCCATCTGATCTTCAGAACAAGCACTCGTTTCATGCTTAACAAGACATTGTGTCAGAGGAAACTTCCATAAAGAGGGACACAAGCGACTTTATAGGAGATCGAACATAACTGGTTACCTTAAACCAAACCATATTATGCATCAAACTTTTATTTGAATGGAAAAACTGTGTTTCATTATTAATCCGATCAAAGATAAAACTTTAATCAAGAACTTAAATCACTTAAAAACACTTATCATGTATGATAAAGGTAATATGGTAAATCACTACTTAAGACAAATTACATTATTGTAAATTAAACAAATTCAAAATAGAAACTAATTGCTTTAATGTGGTTTGTATTTGAAACAACTTAGGCTTCTCCATTTCAACATACGATATATACATCACAGTGTCCAGTAGCTGAAGTGGTGCTAACAGGTGCCAGCAACAGAATGAAGCCATAGTCTTAAATTCATTCATACACATTTGTACTTTATAACAATGCACACTAAGTACATAAAAAGGCATAAAAATATGTTTCGGTAGCTAATCACTAAACTAGCTCGTTTATGCTTTAGTCTTTATATTCTTTATAAAAGACCAGCAGTAAACAACTGGGCATATGTTCTATCTAGTTGTTTATTTAAAAAGGTTGAGTAAGAGTATTACATCGGAATCACAAATCAATACTTGACACTAGCAGGGTGAATATTACATATAACCCTAAATTACCAAGATACACTAGCCACCTAGTTACTGACGTGACTTTATAAAAACAAAAGCTGATTATGTTGTTGAAGCCTTTAATGACACTTTGTATGGCTCTTCTAAATTCTCTTTGTGAAATTATTGTATCGGGTTTGTTTGTGTGGATTTATGTGACTGAACGTGTGTATTATTATTTTGTACATGCTAAATACACATAATTCCTGCCTGACCTGTACATGTATCCGTTAATTAAAAT
>JAOUQU010000021.1:887003-898636 GCA_028566735.1 Ammoglanis amapaensis | reverse complement strand
AATTCGTTTATATAAAAGTGACATTGACAATTAAGTGGCAGTCATGTCCTGGTTTGATTCCGAGTCGACATGACTGAACTGTCCTTAAGCAAGACATGGAACCCTTAACTGCTCCAATAATGAATGAAAAATGAAAGGTGTCTCTTTAAGGGGATGCTTAAGGGCAGTTAGTGCTTGTATCTGGCACCCTTATTTACATTTCACAATTGATAATAATGGCTTTTAAATGCAACCTTCTCCTTTTCCCCTACCACTGTAACTTTACATTTGTTTGAAAACACAGAACATTTCAAGCACTAAAGAATTTAAGGTTATCTGAAATAAAAAAAATGGATACATCTGCTTATAATTTATAAAAAAGAGTAATTCAAAGTAATTAATAAAAATTAGTATTTATTGTTTAAGGGAACTTATTGTGATTATATAGAACATCAAAAGCAACATTATGTTACCATTATTACTATTGGCATAAGCACATCACTCTCATAGGCTCAGTACCCCCACTGAGGCAGCTTGGGTGGGTTTTTGGCCCACAATCCTGTTCTCTCACACCTGAGTCTCAGGCCTGTGGGCGCTGTGACATCCCCACGTCCCTGCAGCCCCTGAGCAGCATGTCACTCCTCTTTCACAAACTGTTTTACCTGCATCATTTATTCATCTCTTAATTATTAGTTGTTGCGTCTGTCTCTCCCTTTTCGAACTCTATTATCATATCAATTAGCATGTCCGTCTCAGTCCTGAGTTCCACTCATACCACATTTTCATCAAACCCATAATGCACCTCTCAGAGTCACTGAATTATTGAGGGAACAAGTCCAGGCGTGAGGCAGTGAATGCATATTGTAACAGAAGAAATGAGTCAAGGTCTGGATTCATAAAAATGCCATTACTGGGCCAATGGAGGTAAGCATTTGGCAACAACAAACTAAAGTGATTATTATGCATATTTGGGCATACCCACATTGGAACACACATATTCCACAATTTTTCAGACTATGGCAAATATGTACAATAAAAATGTCCATATCTAATTCTTATAGTGATTGGGTTTGCTTAACCCAGGTAAAAAAAATAATACTATTAATAACAATAATAATAATAATAATAATGATAATAATAATAATAATAATAATAATAATAATAATAATAATAATAATAATAATAATAATAATAATAATAATAATAATAAGTTTAATAATAAGTTTAATGCATCAAGGCATTCCCTTAATCAAATGCTGCTCTGGCAACCAATCACCAGGGGAACATCAATGTACACTATTAGTACAACTCATGAAAGTGCTCATCCCAGTTGTTCCAGTATGGCTGCTGCACAACTTCTCTAGAGAGCCCAAGCGGGAGATGGTTCTTAACCAATCCCCAGCCAGGAGGCAACCATGTTTGCCTTCTGGTTGGGGACTGCTTGGGTTGAAATCAACTTTGTGAAATAGTCCATCACTATGAGCACAAAGACGCTGTCATTTTCAGTGTAGAAAAGATCCCAAGCATACCCACCAGTGCCATCATAATTGGTATCATTACACCTCTGACTGGTTTCCCATTCAGCCAGCTGTTTCCATGTCTTAGTTGCGCTGAGGTTCCTGTGCCATCTGTGTCATGTACCAGGATCCACTGCTTTTATAATAAAACAACCAGTTGTAAGCTGCTACTTTGTGTGGAACCATCATGTCGAAACAACAAGTCCTAAATTTCCTTTACCAGGTTATATGTATTGTTGTGCAATGGCAGCTTTTGCCATTGCTGCTGTTCCAAGCCAATTGCTCAATGGCTGAATTGGTCAACCATTCCATTAACTCACTGGCAACATTCCTAAAACTTTTTACCTGACAGAGCCAGGGCAGGACATAAACAGTGGCATGTTTCTTGCTAACCCAGTGCACTGTATTTGCACTAAAATGCATGTATTGCTACTAGCCAACAGACAGGCTGTTTATCAGGCACCTAAAACTGTAGCAGCCAGCACCAGCAAGTGGTCAGTCGTCAATATAAAGGGCTGCCAGTGTAGCCATGCTCTAAAGTGTTTCATCGCTCTGCTGAAGTAAGCCTATTTCTAGTTCACTTAACTTACAAATGCCCCTATGCCCTTGACATTGCGAACTATCTGAATTTGAGTTTAGCCATTGCTAGGTTTGCTAGCACTTTCTTGCAAGATGTTTAACGCTAAAAGTTCTTTTCCTTTTTAGTCCGGTCATGAAGCAGTGATGGTTACAATGGCTCCAATGCAATTGCTGTAAAATCTAGGCAGCGTCACATATGACAGGTATTTACTCTGTTACATTTCCAGTTCATTGGTATCTTTAAACACTGCACCATGAAGTGGTCTTACTGCTTTTACAGTTTTCTCGTCCTCGGTTTTTCGGTTTCTGACTCCACTATGGCGGAAACACGATCATTTCCCATAAGATTGCCTTCATTGTATGTCCTAGTAGAATACCTCTGACACACTCTTTGGGTTAGACAGCTGTTTGAAGTTGCAGATGGCAGGCGGCACAACCTCAGGATGTTTACGTAGGACAGCTCAACTATGCGTGTTGGCATGCATCCGGACTAGTTTTCCATTGCCTCTCGGTGGATGTTGACTCCTCTGCTGCAAATGTATGGACCTCACCTAAACCAGCTTTTCAAAGTCTGTCATACTCTCACAGGTTCCTAGTTTCCAGTGGGGAACTCTTTCAACACATGGAGCATCTGTCCCTCTGTGGCAGGTCTTCAGTTGTACTGCATTTGTTCAAATGCTTAAGCTTCCTTTTGTTTTTTTGTCTCTTGTCACTTTAATTTCAGTCCCACTTCTGACCAATCAAAATGAGTATGCATGAGAAGAATTTTTTAGCCTAACTCAAGCATTACAAAACAAAGTACCAGAGAAAAACATATATACAATAGAAAATGCATTGGAGTAGTAATGTTCCGGTATTTAAAACAAACACTTGTGCATTTAACTGACAGAGACAAATACATTTAAATGTAAATAAATTCTCATAGTCTCAACACTTGCTGTCTAAGCTAGGTGAAAATATAGACATTCTAATATTTGGGTTGCACTTTTTGTCGTCTGTGGGGTTTATAAAGCTTATACAGTAATTCGGCCATGTACAAAATTTCCAAGCAACTCTAGACCCCTGAGGACCCGTAAACCAGTGTGCCATCACCATGTACATTTCTTGCCTGGTATTTTGTAGTGCATTAAGCTGCAACAATCATGATCTCGGCCTGTGTACAGAACTATTAAGGCTTACGGGATGAACTTAATTTACCTGTTTGCACCCAAAAACTTCAGTTCACAGAAACTTTAAATATAAACAGCCAATATAATACACATTACATTTTTTTATCTTGCTGCCTTAGTCTGTTTTTTTAATCATTAAAAGTCACTCATGTACGTTTGTGAACATACTTGAGTTGCTCCAGCACTATAGAATACATTTCACCATTTTGAATGTTGCAACCATAGTCAAGCAGTGACCTCCAAGGTGGTGCAATGGTAAAACACATGAAAATCAAAGCAGGTTTTGAATATATCACATTGACTCTCAGCTCTGCCTGCCGGCTCGGATGAGAGGCCACATGTAGATAATTTAACATAACATAATTATAACATAAAGCCGGTTATGGTTTTACATGACTTGATTGTGATGGAATTGATAATTGTTGCACAGAGATGAATAAAGAGTGCTTTATTAATGCATGTCTCTCTGTACATTACACAAAGTGCTGGTAAAAAAAAATGCATACAGCCACTGCCCACATGTTGAAAGCATTGTTGTGTGCTACATTGCAAAAAAAGGAGAAAAAATCCATAAATAAAAATTACGTTCAAAAGGGACCATCATAAACATCATGATATCATAAACAAAGATAAACTATAAACGGGTTTAAAAAAGGTTCAAATATATGCTTGCACAGGTTCACAAATAAATACACTTTTTCATTATTACGTTTTTTTTTTTATTCAGCTAAGCTTTTGCCTTGCTTATGTGAGTGTGTTTCAGTACCACAGTTTACCATCACCAACGGTGCAATTGTTTGCATGCAGAGGCCATTCTTTTTCTTTTCCCTTTTCTATTAAAGTGCAATCGCGTCGTCTCCTCTCCCCACATTTTTCGCCAAACAGCTACAAGCCTCAGCATCTGAAAATCTATACGATATTGATCTACAGCCAGTTGCCACAATTATTCCTCTGAAGGAAACACTGACAATAAATTACATGTGCACAGGCTTTTCAGCTGCCGCTCGATAAAACGACCATCTCTTTGCAAGCCAGGTGGGCTGTCACTGTACCCCTCACATGTTCACACACTCATATAATAGCCTTACATAAAGAAGGGTCTTATAATGTGTCCGTGTTTACACCCATCAAGCATAACATTATGACCACTTTCCAAATATTGTGATGGCTGCCAAAACTGCCCTGCAACTCTATTCTGACACTTTTATATCAGAACCAGACATAATCAGAGATTTGAGCTACAACGATTTGAGTTATTTTTTTCGGACCAACCTTGCATCAATAAGCCTTTGCAGAATGTGGATCACTGCCCATGTTTCCGGCTTCAAACATAAACTTTAAAGAGAATTTGTTGACTTGCTACTAATACAGTACTTCTCACCCACCAACAGGTGCTGTGATAAAAGTATAATTCACTTTACCTGTCACTGGTCATAATGTTATGCCTTTGTTTGGTGTATGTGTGTGACTATTTATCCTTAACCGAAAGGTTTGCACCACACTTGATGAACTTGATTGAACTATATCTTTAATATGCAAAATTAAGTGTCAAAAATCAATGCAGTTCATTCTTGATGAATAACATCAGACACGTAAAATTCAACTCCAGTGATTAAATCTGCAGGCAGGTATGTCTTCAGAAACGATCTTGAGCAGTTTGCTGAGAGCAACAAAGATGGAATCAATAAAACAGCTGTCAGAAGACATCACACGGAAATTGCTAACATTTCATAGAGCTGCAGAGGGATGTAAAAAGATGTCAAAGCATTTTGGCATACTATAGTTCTGAAATGGAAATAAAAGAAATGTTGACGCATGAGGACTGCCAATGTGTGAAAGACTAAGAAAAAAAAACTAAAACTGCCAAACTGTTTAAAGAATCAGCAAGAACTGAATGAGACTTGTAGGCTTCAACATAAATGTAGTGAATGACCACGTATCCAGTGTGAAGCATTTGCTTCATTCTAAACCCTCAAGGCGCTCCTGGAGTAAGATAATGAGCATAATAAACCTGATGCATTTTGGAGCCATGCGGTTTGCTACGTATTAGCAGGAAGGAAAAAGGAAAGACTAAAACTCGATGTGCAGAGGTTAAGTTGCAAGGATTTGAGATGATGAAAGAGAATGAGGGAGGACATGCAGCTGGGTAAGGTGACAGAGGAGGATGTTCAGGACAGGGCAAGATTCAGATGAATGAACTATTGTGACAAGTAACAGTGGGAACAGCTAAAGAAAAAAAGGGAAAAGTATATTTTATTTCTATAAACAGCAGTTGACTACAGATGCAAATGCTACGGATTCAACTATTAACTTTATTTATTCTCTTGATTGTGGAAAAAAGCAGTGACGCACAGCTGGTCATGAAACACCTGAGCAGCCAATTACATACGGTCTTGTGAAATTGCATTCTGATGTAATGAATAAATTAAGTTGTACATGGCCCTGAATTAACATCAACATTGTGCACTTGAGTCATAGAGGATCTTATTTAAAGTTGACAAGTTGAATTATTTAACTTCATGCGCTTTTTTCTTCTTCTTTGTCTTCCTTCAGCTGTTCCCGTTAGAGATCGCCACATCGGATCATGAGCGACATTATTGATTTGATATATTCTATTCTATGTTGTTACTCTGGAGTCATGTTTCCTGTGTCATGGTGACGCGACATCTTGCCAAGAGCTTTATGTATTATTTATTTTTCTGTATGTACTATACTGTGTTAGACAACATCACGTCCGAAAACTACAATCAAGAGAGGATCTCGGTGAAAGCAAAGCCATGAGCAAGTTTAACAGTGAATCGGTCTCTGGTTTAAATCATACTCACTGCACTAAGAGCACTGTGTCCTTGTACCGCTCGACCATATAGTGCTGATGCTAAAAAACAGCAAGAGCAGTCTTCCCATCAAACCCACCATTTTACACCTCACACTGCCATGTATTATTTCTTTACACTTCTCTTTCATTTTGCCATCCCACTCTATGTTATTAATTGTGTTTTTCTTAGAACAGGATGAAAGAGAATTACTTATATCGCTTAATTTTGTCACCGTATCACCACCCGCCTTTAAAGACTCCTGCATCAATCCAAACCCCATCGTTTTTCATGAAAATTAATCGACGAAAGTACAAAAAATTTATCAGCGTATCAATAGATTAGGGGACAATTTGAAGCAATGAAGAAATCAATTGCGGTAACTGTGAACAGGGATCTGTCCGTGTCCCCCCTCCCTAACACTCACCCACCCCCATGACGAGAGGAGCTGCGGGCGACTGCCGGGAACGACTGCTCGCAGCCGAAGAGCCATTTGTTCAACTCAGATGACCATTAATCACAATGAGTTACAAATGACCCTCCAGTTCGCAGCAGGCACACATACACATGCAGACACAGACACAAACACATGCAGTCCACACCTACAAATTCTTGCAACAACAACTAGCCAGTTGATTTTGGTAAATAATTTATAATAATATATATGTTGTCTATTAAATATTTTAAATGAGTTTTATCTATAGAAAATAAATGCCTAAAATGTATAAAGTACAGTTGTGCTAACATTGCACTTAATACAATTGTGTTTATCTTGAAGACGAGTTCATTCAGAATTAGGTACTTATCGCATATTAACTGAAATTTTTTTAACAGTTAACAGTGGTGATACATTTGTCTGTAGAACCTGAGAGTCTATTCACTTCAACGAAAATGCATGTTTTTTTTTCTTCTTCAAAACTCAATTTTGTCCCGGCCCTGGACAAATATTGCGTCTCTGGGGATGAATGGAGCAGTGGTTGGGTCTGGACGCTGAATCCTATTTTGATTGACAGCTATTTTAAGATCCACACAGCTATTTCATCACTGGAATGATTTATAATGTAATCCGACAATAAGCTTCCCATCGATGAAAAAGCCGCAGCAGCCAATCATATGTACATACACATGCTTACAGTATTATTAAATTATATTTCCATTCAACCCAGCTGTATATTGTTAAGGCTTATTGACATCACAGCTATCAGATTTTATTTTCGGATAAACATTTTCTTGTTACAAGTTTTATGCCATCTTTCATTTTTGTCTGATCAACTTAATTTTATTTATTAATTAAGCCAAGTCAGTTTGATTTGTATAGCACTTTTTCTAACAACAAAAGTGTTCTGGTGGGAGGCAGCGGAGGCCAGTGCCCCAGTAAAAACAAGCTCCAAAATACTTGAAAAGGCCACATTTTTTTTTAAATTATATTTAAAAAGGCATTGTACTCATTTGTTAAATAAATCTAGTTTAATAAAGCAATATGTTTAAAGAAGTAGGACTGGTGTTTCATTACATCTACCAATACCTTCATCTATTTTAAATCCAAAGCCAATTTGTACTCTATCCACAGTGTATGACTGTGTCCTTTCACTACATGACCTGCACATTAAACACATAGACACACTGCAGTTCATCAGAGTGACGCACTGTGTTTTATCTGAATGATGGAAAACAAAACAAATGAAAATAAAAAGCCTAATTATGGTGGTGCTGACCGGTATTGCATCACTGCTCGGATGCATTTAGAGAAGCATTTACTATAGATCGCATTAGCTTCAAGTAATCTAGCTTCAATGTACCTTTAACCCTCAGATCTACACCCCTCAAGCAATGTGTGGGGGGTATCGATCATGTGTTAAGTTAAACACATTTGTAAGGCTGTGTAAATGACCCCGGCTTCCTCCTGAACATATACATTTTTTTTATTTAGAAATTGATTATTTGTCTGTTACCAGGACTATAATTATAACATTGAATGTCCAAAACACAAATTAATAAAAGTCAAGGAAACATTACGTTTACACGGTCATAACATCCCATTTCGGAAAAGCTTTCCAAAATGTTTTGGGTTTGTTTACATGGTATATAATCTAAATAGCATCGGTGGGAATTGCACTATTCACAGATCTGCCCTGCTATCAGCAGTTGATCCAAAATGTGTTTAGAGGTTTTGAGGTCTTTCCACATCAAATCATGTTTTTATGGACACAGGAACAGGTATTCTGCTTAAAGAAAATGCATTAAATAGCACAAAGTTGTAGGTATGTATTTTTTTTAATCAATTCGGTTATTTATTGTACCTCCTCCAACACACACTTTTTTCCCATGTTCTCTGCACAGACCACACCCACATAGTCCAGTCATTCCAACCTGTGATAAAGGTATCGGCTCGATTTTAAATGATAGATTATTATTACCACTTTGTAAACGTCTTTATCCTAAAATGAGACCAGATTGGACATTTACTTTCAAAGTATGTTAATGAACCCTGTAATAAAACCCTAATTATAGCATGCAGGCGTATTGTCAATGAATGCTCATAATGAAACAAGAATTTTACTAGGCTTTACTTATGGCAAACTCAGTTTACCGCTTTGTGAAAATATTCTAGAATCTACCAAAGAACACAGCAGATTACAAAACAAAAAAATAAATCAATGTTTGTATTACGTTTAAAATAAAAATGGTCCTTGGTTATGCTAATTGTAATGTTGTGCCTAGCAAAGGAAGTGAAATACATTTAAAGATGCTTATATTAAAACAGAGGTCTGTGCATATGTTTGCAAGTGTGTAGGTGATAAAAATGTAAAAATAAGACATCACCTAAATGCCAGCCGGCGCTCACTCCTTTTCTGCAAAGACTCTACAGGACTGTCATGTCTGTATAAACAGGCATTGATTTTTCTGTCTGGCCCTGGCACCTTTACCATTTATTCTCTGCTTGTGGTCGTGCCCAAAGGGGCCAAGAAATCCTGTTACAGTTCACTCACCCCTGAGGCAAATGTGAGAATAGATTTAACCAGTAAAAGGGGCTCTGTTCACCTTATCTGGGGCAAAGACCTTGTCTCGAGCGAGCGTTAAATGAAAAGCTCCACTCTCCGATGTGCATTGTCATCATGGATCACACCGCACAGAACTCCTGGTGGCCAGTAAGGATCTCGTCCCACATATCCTCATCAACATGAACCTATCTTGTCATAACAAGGTTAAAACAAATAAGTGCACATTTCGAGGACACTAGAAACTTCATACAACATGACTTGCTTACCAGATTCATATTACCACTATGTTAACATTTCTGTCGTTCTGTGAGACCAGTTTACTTATTTAACTTGATGTTTATAAAAAAAACACTGTGATAAAGACACAATTAAAGATTGCAAACAAGTAGACAATAAAGACTCACAATCACGGACTTGTGTTAGATTAAGCTTTGTGTTTAAGGTACAGACAAGAAATCAATAGGTCACTGGTTCAAGCCCTAACACTACCAGATTATCACTGCTGGGATCTTAAGCCAGGACTTTAATCCCTGTTTACACCATATACTGTCACTGTACTGCCACATACACTTCACATAAAAAGCACCGCCTAAATGTAAAAAATAAAATAAACCAATCAATTAATAGATAAATAATTTTTTTTTTTTTAACATTGCTGTAATGCTATTGGAAAAACTAAATTCACATGAATTGCACTCACATACAAAATTCTCTCTCTGTAGCATGAGCTTCCAACATCACAAGAGGTGCTGCATTACTCGGTTGTTGCGTGAGCCCAACCACCCAATGAGACACTGCATTACTAAGCTGTAGCATAAGCTTCCATCACCTGATGAAACATTGCAAAACTCGACTGTAGTGTCAGTTTCCACCACCTGATGAAAAACTGCATTACTCAGCTGTAGCATGAGCTTCCACCACCTGATAAAAACGAACATGACTGCAGTGGGCGCTTGCATCACATGCATGCAGTCTATTATATACACAATAATGTTTATTTAATACAAAAACAAAAAAGTTTGTACATAGTCAAGACATATTATCTTTAAATAAAAGACCGAGCACATTATTCTGATTAACAATCAAATATTAGTCTGACTGTTTTTTTTTTTTTAATGAGTTAAAAGTTTTACACATGTTTCTTGCACTCTAAAATAATAATTCTTAGAAAGGACATCAGTCACTACTGAAAATTACTTGCATCCCAGAATGCCATGTTACATTTTCTGTCCAAGATAACATTAACAATGTTGATTCCAAGAACGGAAAATTTTGTGACAAGTTCTTTAAAAAAAATGGCCAAAGATTCACTGCACTTGGGGATTTTATTATTATTATTATTATTACTACGCTATAAGTCAACTGAACAATGCACAGCACACACTTTCTCTTATTAATTATGAGCATCTCCTGGAAAATAATAAGGTAAGATTGATCATCTGCCCTCTGGGTTTCCGTCCATAAATAGAAATAGAATACTGGCAAATTGGAACACATCCAAAGCTGATCGTACCCACATAAACCTAAGGCTTACACAATAAAGTAATTTACTTGTTTAGTTTGATGTTGAAAACATAATTTCATTTGTCTGGTGCTGTACATTAAATAACACATTCATCATTCCTCTCTGTCTACTGAATCATCCGGCTCTGTTAAATAATAGCAGTGTCGGTGTTACTGATTGTGGCAATACTGTTAAAAAATTGTTATTTTATCAAATCAAAGCCAAAAGAGGTTCCCTACTAACAGAATGCCATGTTTATAATGTTGTACATCATGTTGCATCAGAGAGAAAAGCAAAGACCCACTTTGGAGATGCTGACAGTTGTTTGTCATTTTCTATAAAAAGATTGAATTAAAATAAACACAATTATTTCTTGGTATTGGCACCTAACAAGCAGTGTCATAGGATGTAACTGTTACTCATACCTACACATAAAAATACATACATACATAAATGCTTAGTATAACATTTTTAAATCGAGTTTTTTAAACAATTTATTGCAGAGCAAAAACAAAGGTTTGTTTGATTGGCTAATATCAGCTCACCATCAGAAACTTGTTTTTGTAGCCCTCTCAAAGAGACTTAAAAGTGAGCATATTTGAATTAGAAGTAGAATTAAAATATCTACAGATTTGTTAATTTTCTTGATAATTTAGTGACTGTTTAAATTTTAATGCAGTACATTAACCACCAGTCTAAAACTGCCTTGACTTTTAAATTCCATTTAACTAGGAGACAATTGTTATTATTTTAATATAACAAGTAGTCTATAATAAAAAATAATTTTACAAAGAACTGGCTAGCTTGATGCAATATTATTACAAGTTGACTGGGTATGAAGATATGTATTATGTATGGTAGATAATGAATAAACAATATAATGTAGTTGTGCAGTTAGAAACATACTCAAAGATGAGTCTCACTTAATCAGCCTTATTTTGCTTTTTGTGGAACGTTTCAAAATGTTACAAACATCCATCCACCATTATCTAGTTTTACCACCACTTAATTTGATGTAGAGTAACAGGGTCACACACACACAAACATGCAAAATAAGGCTGATTAAGTGA
>JAOUQU010000021.1:849773-862624 GCA_028566735.1 Ammoglanis amapaensis | reverse complement strand
TCTCTCTCTCTCTCTCTCTCTCTCTCTCTCTCTCTCTCTCTCTCTCTCTCTCTCTCTCGCTCTCTCTCGCTCTCTCTTGCTCTCTCTTTCTCTCATACTTACTTCACTCTATCTGACAGGCTGTTGCCTGCTCAAACCTATAATCCCCCTGGCTGGCGTAGGCCAGTGCGTGCCAAACTGTGCGCCAGGTCAGTGGCAAACATGTGCAGTGGCCCTTCCGAACCCAGGCGTGCACATTTGGCAACAAATGTCGCGTCGGAGCAAAACAGCTGTTGTCTTCGCGACGAGCCAAACCCATTCTGTCTTTTTGAATTATGGTAACGCGAAACAGTGTCACCTGAACCATCAGGGAAAAGTCGCTCCTTCTTTTTTATATTTATTTATTTTGCTCTCGCTTTTTCTCTCGTGCGCGTGAGGAGCCAATTCATGGCTACATTCCCCTATGCAATAATTTCTTTCCAGTTCCTTTCTGACAAACTCGTCAGCGACGGGACTAAAAATACCAGGTGATGAGCAGAAGCAAGAGAGGGTGAGAGAGAAAGAAAGAGAAATAGAAGAGATACAGAAGAACGGCATGATAAAACAGCGTCTCTGTCATGGCTTCCTTTGTAATCTATCTCCTCTCCTCACGCCTTCAAGCCAGCATATGTTTTCAATCGCCTCGCTATGTCCCAAGCTGCCATTCTAGTTCCCCTGTATGCGGCTCAAACCCATGCGGTTATCAATCATTACAGGCGGGACCTGTCAACTTTGGCTTGGCGCACCTCACACACACTTTAGTGTGCAGGAATAGATGCCGTTCTCTTACCATCGTTTGAATTTGTTCCACTTAATACATCCTCCCCAATGACCCTGCACTAATTAAGCAGCGACGTGTAAGAAATGCACGTTTTAATTAATGATGAGATAAATTCCGTCTCAGGGTCTGTCAGAGAATGATGACACAGTGTTGCATAGTTAAAATAGATTCAGGCAGGGAAATAAAAGCCATGGAATGAGCTTTCTCATAGTATGTTCACTCTGTGCCTTTAGATAGCAGTGGAACTAAAATGATAACATCTGGATGTCAATCAATTGTACTTCTTATTTGGTTTCTAGGTGTTTGTACACTAATTTAGACGGGTGATCAAGCACAATTCCCAGATTACCTCTACACAATCTTGTAGACCACTGGAAAGTCCGACTAACAAAACTTTTCGATGTCTAGCAACTTTTTTAGAATTATTCCATCACTGGGCCAACAGACCTACAATCACCTACAGTCAACCATCCGGCTCTGGTTTGCTAGTTCAGATATTTTCCACAAGTAGCAAATTATTCTGTGTTATAGACCCAAAACTCTTAAACTCAGTTCAAACAAAACCTCACCTTTTTTTCACCAGTGCTCTTCCTCTCCATAATCACAATTTATGTCTGCCCTTATTATTACTTTGTATGCTCTGTGGATTTTTTTATGTCTTTGTGTGGTCTCTTGTATTCTGTTTGAGCCCTCGGGTATGTCTATGTCAATAAAACATTATTATTATTACATTAGTCATGATCCAACAGAGCTGATCCAGCAAATAAATTACAGTCATAACCCGTTTCCAAGTACATGAAGAGGAGGACACTACGGGGGCCCAACAACCTTTCTATTTTCATCATGTAGCTGTAGTACTTGTTTGAATGTAGCTTTTGTTAAACCTTGCCAAATACCACATCACATCATGCTGATGTAACAAAAGCTATGGTAGCTATGCTGCCGCTTTGCACATAAGAAAATATACAAATCTTAAAGGTTCAATAAGGAGACTGTTGCTGGTCTGTTATCCGACTCAGCAGTTGGACGAGACCTATGGTACCCACACCAATCAAACACACACATCCAGCAAAAACATATAGTGAAGTGTATTGAACATAGATTTACCACAATTACACATTAACAATAAATAAACACAATAAAATTTTGCATACACAACTCTTAAAGGAAAATAAAACTCCTAATGCTAAAAAATGTAAAACGCAGCAAATAAAATTAAGTCTTTGAAAGGTTCAGGCTCAAATTAACATAGTCCCAAAGTCCAATGATGAAAAAATGGAAGAAGAAAAAAAAATAAATAACCAAGTTAGAATTTACTGCTCCAAGTCCTACCACTCTTTAATCCAGTGTGTAGTCCTGACGTTGAACAAAGCAATGCTGGTACCAATCAGTGATGACTGTCGAATGTGGGCAGGTGGATGACCATAGAACAGTCGATGGACCAGAAAGCAAAAAAACCAGTTCGATGACTTCTAGAACAAAAAAACCAGCCTACATGGCCATACAACAATTACTAATTCAGTTTAAACGTAACATTAAAGCTTATTTTTTTCTTAACCTTCATTCAATACAGTGCTAACCACCATAGCACAAGAAAACAGAATATACATATTTATATACATCACATTCATCAGTCATAAAAAATAATACAAAATTAGGCTTCTACTCACATTTACAGTCTTAACTACGAGTTAACCACTATTATTTTAAACAGCGCATCCACTGGCCTAACCTCGTGCGCAGCTTAAATTCGCTAGCACTACCCAAAATTTACAGATGGTAATAAATAAAATGAAACAACCCACAAAATTAATAAATACATACAACATCAGTGTATAGCTATAACAAAATCCAAAATTTCCCCGACTGGTTTCTATATCTGCATTTAGTTAGCTCCTAACACGATTCTTTTCCCGCATTTTATTAACTAGCATTTTCAGTACTCACCGGGAATCAGTAATCCGCGATTTACTAGTCTTACTGCTAGACCGCTGTCAAATTCCACTCCGTATTCGAATTAACTTAGTGTCAAAATTTAATTTTTAACTAGTTTGTCAGTTTTCTAAATATCTATTATTTGTACGCGTGTAGCAGTCACGAGGGGTGCACAGCTATATGCGCTCAGGTAAAACTTTTCCATCACTATCCGGGGAACACGTGACCCTCCCACGCAATTTAAGAGGGCAGTGCCTAATTCGGTCGTAAATGTAACTGTAAGTGCAGTTTAATGACAGTTTTGTTTTTTTTATAATTTAATTATTTAACAAATGATACAAAATACCTAGTGGTTTTATAACACGGGTTACACTGATAAAGATCATGTAAGGTCACATAGTCACAGGTCACTCACACATGAGTAGTCATATCACTATAATGGTGGGACAATAATAGAGTAAGTAATACCTAGAAGTAATATTTAAACCCAGATACTGGCACTCTAAAGCAGAATATGTCAATCTTTCTTCAGATCTCTTTTTGTTAATAAAAATAAAAGAAAACATTCAGAAAACTCGAGTACATGTATACTGAGTATACATGTTTAGAGATGTGTTTAGAGAAATGAACTTGTGATTAGAAGGTTGCTGGTTTGATTCCTTAACTGATGGTAGAATCTTACACTTCTTAGTCCATTGTTCGATACATTCAGTACAACGAACGAGTGAACCATTACTATAGGGCATTTATAATGCCTGATGGGTCACCCCAGAACATTAAGACTAGGACTACAATAACCCCGAAAATATCTAAGTTAAGGGTTGCTTCCCCTTTTTGTAAAACATAATATAACATTTACATAATACATTTAATTGTAATTCCCTATACTGGTTTTGTGTAAACAGCTTGATGTGCTTTTGGTACGTATATAAAATAATGTTCTTTATACATCATAGCCCTTTTCTGTTTTTGTTTTAGCAAAATTATAGACTGTTCCTATTTTATACAGTAATTGTGCACAAGTAACCATGTAGGATTTTGTAATAAGGTTTCAAATATGTCAGTGTACCTGTCAGCAAAGTCATCTGTATCTAGCTGTATTTTTTTTAGCGGCCATCTCACTATGCATAGCTAATTTGCTGCAAAAAAAGAACACAGTGAATGGTATAAGTTTATACCCAACCCATCATATCATTCCATTTCTTTGACACTCATGTTTCATCTTAGTATTGCTAGTGAACATCTCATCAAGAATGTCAGTTCAACGTCATTTTGACATCATGCCATCAGCAAAGAAGATTCTCACATTGCAACATCTATAGTTCAGTATAACCAGGTTTTTTCAGAACATTTCAGTCATTGTTGTCTTAAGACTCATAGGTCTTCCAATGTCTATCAAACCCTTTCTAATAATTGCACGTATGCAGTTTCATCACGTCTATTGATGCACTGCACTTCATTAGGTAAATCCTCTCAATAACTTAATGTAATGACAACAATGTTTGGCTATGAATTGTTATGCTACTTTTTATGTGTAAGAAACATACAGTCATGTCTGAGTTATTGGTTAAGAATCCATCAGCAGCCGTCTGATTTAAGAAACTGTACTTTAATTAAACACATTCTAAAAATGTTCTGGCAGTCAGAACCATCAGTCCTAAAAGTGTTGAGAGAGATGGACCAGCATTTAATTTGTTATGTGATCTGCAGGGAATACAACTTGAACGACTCTTTGAACCCAGAGTTTTAGTAAAGTGGATAAAGTGGCATCTGGGTTTGTGGAGTTTGTTAGAAATGTACTCCCCAGTACTCCATCATTATCCCAATATCCTAGACAGACATTTACACACACACACACACACACACACACACACACACACACACACACACACGAACACACACTAGCTGGTGGATGATGAATTGAGTTCATCTCACTCTAGTGATTGCTCTAGAAGCCATGTGGTGCTTTTTGTCTCGTTACGAATGACAGATACACACAGAACCACAAATAAAGTGAATTGGTATCATAGCTTGATATCTTAACATAAACTGCAAAGGCAAAGTTATTCATACCTTGAGTTGTTTTGCATGATTAGATGAATCTGTTGTTCACTTTCTACACATCCACTGCTTGGTGGTGTATAAGTTTGTGTCCTTTAACAATTGCAGCCCAGTGAATTTTGCTGCATTTTTTTGATGTTGCTGAAATGTCTTGTAACTTGTATCTTTTGCTTTATGGTTTGTTATAAAGTTACTAATCACTGAAATTCACTATGCTTATGCAGACACAGAACACAACATAATTATCAAACCTGGTAATAAATCTAACATGAAAGAACACTTCAGCTTTTTGAATACAGCTGCAGGTATGTTCATGCAAATCACTATTTTAACCACAAATCTATTTTACAAACTATAAAAACTTCATCATTGAGGCTGAATGGGTTGTCAGTTTGAATGGGTTGTCAGGCTGAAGTTTGTCAGTTTGCATGTATAATGGTTCCAGGTGGCACATAAACCAAGATGATACTGACCAGGATGTGAAATAATACAAACTTAAGAAATCAGTGCTGAGGTTGTGCAGAAAAACATGCGAGCACACCAGAGCTGATATTTCAAAAACCAGCTCAAAAGAGCAAGCTGGAAAAGCCAGATAGGGATTTCTCATAACTAAGTGATTTATGACCTCTGCTGAATGACCATGGCATCTAGACCAAGGAGGAATGGTGTGCATCAGGCTCTCATTTATCTGCAATCATTGAACTTATCTGCTTATAATTTTTTTAAAAAAATGCATTCAGCTACTGCACGTATGTTGGATGTAGTAATGACAGTCTTGGAGGGATTGGGATGCATTTTCAAAAACTAGACCAAAAAAAAGAGAAATTGAACTCAAGTTACATTAAATATGTATTTAAATATTAAGTAAATATATAGGCTAATTAACTTTTGCTTAACAATTGTAAATTACCAAAGGACACATAAATCAATAATGTATGTATCAGCAAATACTGAAGATATGGACGCCTTTATTAGCGGTCCCAGTCAATATTCATATTCAGTGCAGCGTTTCTGCGAAGCATCAATTTTGATGACATTAACTAAGCAGAAGTGAAGCATAAACATTTTGGTTCCATGCAACAGTTTGTTTGTAGATTTGTAGGTATTTAACGTTTCATTCATGCGTGCCTGGAAAGGTTCACAGCTCCATTTCACTGCCGAGCAGCAGCTGACTGACAGACGAATGAAATTTTTGACAGGGAAAAGAGTGAGACAGACAGTCGGAGAGTTGTGTTTTTCTGTCACACTGTCGGTTTAGGAGAAAGGAACATCAGTGCAGCTTACAGAAAAAGACACGTCTTCTTTCCCTGTCAATCAAAATCTTATCGGGTGTCAATCATACTCTTCTGGCTCAGGGAGCTGGCAGTGTGCACACAGCACGTTGGCTGGATGAATGAAGGCTGCCACAGTGTGCAACTATGCAACTATGTTATCTTAAAAGCAGCATGCCTTTAACAGATGGCATGCCTTTGGCTAGGAGACAAATCTATTAAAAGTTGTCATATATGGTGCACTGTAAGCTTAGATGGTTCATCCCATATATAGTTCCTGAATTACTAAGAAAAAACGTGCAAAGTGTAGCAATAAGGCTAAACCGCTCCCATACCTATGTCCTATTTTACACAAGCATGGCATTGTGACTGATGACTAGCATATTGTTATTCGTTATTATACATAAAAAACAACGTTGTCCATTTTTATTTAATGTCTATGTCCATTTTATTCCAAGTTTTACACTATGATAGAAAAGGCATAGATCTTATTTGATATCATTGCGTTTGTGCTTTTTGTATTTCTACAACATATGCTGCCGATCATGAAGGCATCTTAATACAATAATAACTCTGTTACTGTGATTTTAATTGCTAAATTGTGATGTTTTTACTACATCAAAATCAGTTAAATCATTTGACTAACGTACTTACTTACTTACTGAACTATTAATTTTGTTATTCACTGACTGGTTGACATTTCTGTGTAACTTATTTTTTGTTGTTGAAAACCAATTTTAGTAGCAGGATGAGAGTGTAAAGTGATTCTGGATGCTTTTCTTGTAATCCTTAAACATTCTGATTTCAGACCAAACTTGTGAATATTCATGGTGGAATGAAAAGCAGTATTGATGTTTAAAGCAAACCTAAATACAAAAATGGAATTGGGGCTGTTTCATTGGGCGAAAGGCAGAAAACACACCTCGACCATCACAAAGTATTTTACTCATTACTCATTTACTTATTTTACTTTTCCTTTACTCATATACTTCTAATAAACTAGATTGCATTATTTTGACTTTTGGAAGAAACCATAGCTGTTGGGAAAAACATTCACATAATGTATCTGCTCCATTCAACTTCAAAAGACTTGCTGTAAAACAGTGTTACCGTGATGTTTCTATTGTTGTTCTTAATATTATTAGTTGTATAAGTATTTAATTGTTTTATTTTGTATTCTCCCTATTTTTCACTTAAACCTTTTCCATTCTTTGGTTTAAAAAATGGAGTAAATCAATCTGAATTCTTTATTTCTATTAGAACGTCTTAAATGAAACTAAATCTTAACATTCCTGTAACACAAAGCATTGCTGATATTTAAAGTTTACCAAAAATACTAGTTCTTTTAAATTCAAATTAGAATGACCTTATGTCATATAGTCACAAAAATAATATAGTATTATTATAAAAGTTATTTTAACTAGCTAACATGATTACGCATAATTACTAACTACTGATGTTGTAGAAGCTTTATTGAACAAGCTTAGTTGGTAATATACTGGGTTAGAGGTTAGAAGGTTGCTGGGTCAAGCCCCACTACTCCCAAATTGTCACTGTTGGGCCATTGAGCAAAGACCTTAATTGCTAAATAAAATAGTGTTCTGTTGTAAATGTAAGTCCCTTTGTATAAAGGTGTTTGCTGGAAATGCAACTGTAATTAGTCGTAAAATTATAATGTAATTGTACTTATATAATGAGCGTACACTGGGATCCAGGTATTTATAAACATTAATTTGCTCAACTTTTTATCAAAAAATATCAAAAGTCGCATGTGTATGTCATGATACGTCTTACAATCAAAATTATTTCTATGCACTGCTAGCATTTGTATGAGCACTGTTTCCTTTTGATTCTGATCATGTATTCAGGGCCTATAAACAAGTTTATAGACACAAAACAAGCACGACTACAAGGTGAGACAGGATGTCATACACTGTAAAAGGGGGAAAAGGCTCTATATAGACATAATCAAAATGCCCCTGCGTATTTGGACTAGCTGGCTGTATGATTGCATTACTGTGAATTGTGGTTTGGGTTGGAAACCACAGAAACCAGCAACCTATTGTGGCAGAATAAACAGAGTCCTGGGAGCTGCTGTGAGGAACAGCCAAACTATCGCTCTACATATTGATCGAGGTCTGTGGTAAAGAAAGTTGACGGGGAGTGAGTGAATCCTGCAAAAAAAGGGAAAAGGCTTAAGATATTTTGTCCTGGTGGTATTAAGTAACACTTGACCAAAAAGCGTTTAAATCCCAGCCCGGTCATGCAGTCAATGTTGGTCCTTGATTAAGGCTTTAATTCTGTTTGTGCTCGTATTGTAAGGGCGCCTTACAGTAGCTGATTGGTCTTTGTCCCAAGACCAGTCTTTGTTGGTTACTTAATCAATACTTGGACATTCTTGGTCACTAAGTCACTTCCAGTCACTTTATTTATAGATAAACATACATTTTATGCTCCTTTTATAACGTATCTTTTTCCACTTTTTCACTTTATTGTTTACATTTATTGTTTACATTTTTTTTTATCTAGAAAAACTGTAAATTCGAGTGTTGGGATGGAGTAGTTAAAAAGCATTTCACTGCCGGTTGTACTGTGTATAACGATGTATGTGACGAATAAACTTTGATTTGATCTGAAGTACTGTACATATGTATATGTACAGATGATATGTATAAGACAATGTTAAGGGTGGTTGTAGGGCTACTTGACACAGATAAATTATCCAAACCACTTGAAGTCAGTTTATTCTCTTATTTATTCGTTGATTTTTTTTTATTTATCCCTGTTGTATGATTGCTTACATAATATATAATTCAAGGCTGTGAAAATCCTGTCACAGGCTATACACTGTTAATTTCTCCAATATACTAAGCAATTTCCTGGACAATTCAAAGTGTGAGGTTTTTTGTTTCTTTTGTGTAACATCTATGTGTTTCATACTCGACAAAAACGTCCATTTCTGTGAACACAGAAGATGTTTCAAAATCAAGACAGAATATTTGTTTTTAAGACTGTTGCTGGATGTTTTACATTTACAGCCAATCATTAAGGTAGGCTGTACTGTGAACTGTAGCTTTCTTTATTTCTGAAAGTTATAATTGTAATTTAATGACTGCAGTGAAATGTGGCACTTATCTGTAAAACTGTTAAATTTAAGCCCATGAAAAGAAACACATTTTCTCATGAATTTATTCGGGCCCTAATGATAGCTGATGACTATCTATTTGTACTTGTTTTGTAACCCAATGATAAAAACTCATCCATAGTTTTTTATTTGCCATGCTAGATTCTACTATAATAGCCAGATTCATTGAGTGCCACACAGAGATTTTAGTCTGACAGGTTTCACTATTCGTCCACAGGACGTTTAGAGGTCTTTTAGAATGACGGTTTGGTTCTTTAATATCTCCCTGACCAAGACAATTCTTCCTCATATTTTGAATTTAGCCAGATAAACTTCCTGAAAGGTCAAGGTTGTGTCTGTATTGGTTGTGGTTGGTTGCTCGTACCTCTTTATTTCTAACTTTTTAGACCGACACTCATAAAATTATAAATATTGATTTATATCCCAGCCTCGAGCTACATCTTGCCAGTTCATTGGACTTCATGTCATGGTTAGGCCCTCGAGCAAGGTCTTTAACCCTTGACTGCTCAAAAAAACATGAGTGCTGGTCTAATTAGGGCTAAACGCCAACGCCTGGCACACAGCCTATTCAAGCCTTGCAGATGCAGGGCTCTTCGCTGGGTCCTTGTCACTTGTTTCGTTGCTGTTGCTACCATGTTAGGGTTGTTTTTGCCTCCCAGGGCAGTTAGGCTGAAGGTGATGGTTACTGAAATGTGATGGTAACTAGCTGTTTGCACTAGATACAGTGCGCTAGTTAGTATGGTCTTCATTCTTCACACTGGCTTTTCTTTTTTAAACCAACAGCCTGGCTCTGTGTCTTAGCTCCCTGCCTCTGGGGAAGAGATTATAGATTTGTTTTGTCGCCCACTAGTGCTTGGAAGCCAGGATTGCATTTAAGCATTCTTCATTTCATGTTGTGTCTGCTTTTATTTGTTTCCATTTGTTCACAGGGACCAGCGGCAGGGTGGCACAGCTTTCAGGTAAGTGTATGTGACTCCAGTGGCTTTGGATTCTTGGCTCCTTTGAGTTGTCTAAACTCGTTGATTGATAGCTAAAACTTAATTGGCTTTTGATCTCTGCTAATAAATAATTGACTTAATCCTGCATTTTGAAATCATGTAATTATTTGTGTTTGTGTCTTGATAGCTTTGTAACAGTTCTGTTGTATTTGCCATCGTAACAGTCACTTTGGATAAAAGCATCTGCTAAATACTGAAATTATAAATTAAACTGGAGTACCCGGAGGAAACCCACACAGTCACAGGTTCTCCATATAAAAAGTTTGCTTGATCCAGGAATCGAATTTGGGACTTCTTCATGTGAGGTGACAGTGCAAACAACTAAGCCATTGTGCCAGTCAAAAATGCTCAACATTAAATTAGATTTGTTCCTGCTTGAGACCCTCATACATCCTGATTTATAGTAGTAAATACATCAACTGGCATGTTTTTAAGAAATGGGGATAAAATCTCAGAGGAAACCCACCATGATGCAGGAAAAATATCCCAGAATATATTAGACAGCAACGGTAGGCAACAGCAATACCTGCTCCTACATTATAACACTCTAAACAGAGTACCTAGCATTTCAATACTTTCAATCATTTAATTGCATTATTATTTTGTGTGTGAATTTACATCGTGACAGAATTGCCGGCTGGTTCATAAAAACTTAGTAGTAATAATTGCATACAATTCAAAACCAGTTATTTCAAAATTGCCTCTCCTAATTCAAAATCTAAACTCCCCCCCACCCCTCAACAACACAAAACATATCTATAGATGTTTGTTCTTTGCCAGGCTTTGAAATGCTTGCCGCTACTCTTTAACAATTTTGTGAAGCTGACAGAAACCATGCTGACACCTTTTTTTTGCTTCATCAAGTTTCCTCGCACAATTACATGAATTTACTTTCAATAAATTACCATCTTTGCATACATCAGTCAAATCACCAAGCTCAGGCGTTCACAAACAATATGCATTATTAATTTAATTGTCACAGTTCATTTACCGAACTCATAACCGGCTTGGACAGGCATGCCTTGATAAAGCATTTAAAAGCATCGGTACTGGCTTTGAAAGAGAAATCATCACATGGCATTCACTCATCCTACAGTAAAAGAGCTCTATAAAACAGCTACATAAACCAAAGTGTGGACTAAAGCTCAACTCATTTTTATTTGCACTTTAAAAGGAGATTAAAATGACTATTCATTAAGGTTTACTCAAACAATACAAACAATTGAATATTGATAAAGTTTAAGGTACGTGTTAGTGATTTTAATAGTGATTAAACATTTTCACATGCTCTCATAGAAAATGACAGTGTTAGTGTCAGTGTAGTGTTAAGTAACGACAATGTTTGGGAAGTATAATCTCGGTAGATGCACAATAAAGGGAACACTTTAAATTTATCTTTTGATAGATTTTGTATTAGTTTTATAACAACTTTGTATTGCATTCAAATCATCCTTTATCTATGAAGTTCAACATTTAACCATCACTAGTTGCTGCTTCTAGTTGCTGCTTTAACAGCTACTTAAACTTTCTTCCTTAAGGCTACATGGTGACTACAGGGTGTCAGAGCAAGCAGTCCCATGTTTGTTTGCTTCATGTGTTCATGTGTTTGTTTGACATGAACGATGCTACAAGTTTATTTTGTCATAAAAACTACTGAATGTATTTAAAAATAAGGCATACGGCACTGTAGGCATAGACCGTACAGCATTTTATTGCTCATTGTGTTGCTGGAATGCTAGCAATAAATAAAAAGCTTATTGCATCATTAAAAAAGGGTTTTTTTTAATTAACAAATCACATTATTTGCAAAAAAATCTTTTGACCGACCTCAGCACAAGAAAGCCACTCTTAAGAAAATTGGGATGGAATGAAGAATTTATGCCGATTGTCCTCACCGGGTCGATGATTTTATCCAGCAGGACAAAGTTTCCAAGTACTATCCTGACCCTTTACTTCCCTATACTCAGACCATTCAGTATTGTGAGCTACAATACTTATATAGACAAGGTATGCTCCTATTCCAGCAACTTAAGGATGCACTGCAGTCAGCAGACTCTAAATACCTGTGACAAGCCTCTAGAACCTTACTGAGTGACTCCCAGCCTATCTAGCTTCTTTCCATGCTTCTATTCACGAAGCATCTTTATGGATATTATGCATCATTCTTACAAAAATAGACACGTGTTGCAAAAGGTTGCAAAGATACAAAAATACAGCCATCAGAACCTGCCTTTACACACACAAACACACTCACAAATATACACAAACACTTTCACTACAAGCACCTTTTATCACTACTACAGCAAAATAAGCTCATAAATATTCAGTGTGTCCTCAGCCTACCGCGTGCCAAGCCAACAAAAAATGTTACCCACAAGTGGAGAATGTGTTTATATGTGTTTGTAAGTGTGTGTGAGAGAGAAAGAGAATATGAGCTATACTGATGAACACTGACACACTTGAACCATGAGCTATGCCAAGGCTTGAGGGGAACCCAAGGCACAACACACACCCCTGGCATCTCTTCTCATCTCTTTCACATACACACACTAACACTCAGACTTTCGCAAACACACACACACACACACACACACACACACACACACACACACACACACACACACACACACACACACACACAC
>JAOUQU010000021.1:826267-839237 GCA_028566735.1 Ammoglanis amapaensis | reverse complement strand
ACATAACCCATAACATTAAGCGATCGCTACAATATATTACATAGATTGTCATTTTATAATTTACACCAATGCAAGTGTGATTTATAAAAGAATAGTGACAAAATTAATTAATGCAGCTAACTTGTGTCGCAATAATGAGCTATTTTTAGAACAGGCCCGCGGGCAACTCATGAGGTCCTTGTGGGCACCAAGTTGGTGACCCCTGTCCTAGAGAAACCCCACACAGATATGGGGAGAACATGAGGAAAAACTCCTTAGATAAAAGACACAATCTGCACCACCCAGGGATTGAACCCAGGACCATTTTCCTGTGAGACAACTTTGCTTCCTTGTAAACCTCATAGATTTCATGATTGAAGATTAATAACTACACCGCAATTACCAAACATTAGTCTAACTCTATAAATACACCAATCGGGTCCATGTTGGTCCACATGTTGGTTTTGTATATTTGTTAGATGTCGATGTAGCTCAAACACCTCAATAATTATAAAACATGGCCGCATATTCTTGGTCAAATCAGGTATGTCATAAAGCACTTTATACAATTTTGATAGGTTTGTTGATGTATCTTTCCAAAAGCACTTTGAGAAGATTTTCATTTTACTTTGTTCTTATACGTTTCTGGCATGAAGCAAATCCAACCCTTAATATTGAACCTAATATCCTATTATGCCAGAAGACATTGCTTTGTTCAGAAGCAAGCTCCTAACTTTCGTTAAGTATTTCATACCAGAAGGAAGTATGGGGGGATTCATTTGTGAATACAAGTACACGGTCTTACAAGTTCTTTACTTTGGAAAAAAAAATTGTAAAAATTTATCCATCAGCTCTAGAGCAGGTCAACAAATAACACTGTAAGCAACCCCTTTGCACCAAACAAAATAATAATAAATAAATAAATACTACTATTTATTCAGAAATTTGAACAGAATAGCTCTTCTATCTTTTTATAATTAGGGAAAAAATACAGAGAACAGGTTTTTATTTCCCTCCTCACTATGCGCACTAAATCATTAAACAGTATGTGTCTCATTATCTTGCTAAGCAAAACTTTCCATGAAATGAAATAAATAAAAAAAAATTAAAAAACAGTACTTTGGCGGGTGATAAATTACAGCTTTAGGCTTCGGATTGCAAAGCCTAAAGACTCTTGCAATACAATACAAATTTTCTGACCCTGACTTTAAAATCTGCATATTTCCATTTCTTCATCATTAGGCACAAAAATTTATGTTTTAGTTTATCTGAAAGCAAATATATGTCATCAGAGTGGAAAAGTAAATGAATGTTGCGATCTGAAAGAGCTTTTCAGGCAGTAAGTGCCTAGCAATGGAAAAATATGATAAAAATTGCTTTATTACAGTGATTAGTCATTCTTTAGAAAAAAGGTAAACAGGTTTATATACTAACAAGAAGCCTGGAGGCATATAGGATCTACGCAGCTTTATTAAACATATACGCTCTACCTACAGTTAAGGACACATAATGAGAGGTAAAATATTATGATGAGACTATGTAATGAGGAAAGCATAGATAAATCCAACGTATTATGTTTTGTGCAATGAAACAGCACAAGAAAAGGAGTATGAGTGTAGAAGGTGAAGAACAATGGTTTTATTTGCATATACGTGTACAGTAATGAATTTTATTTTTTATATATATCTCAGCTTGGTGGAAGCTGTTGTCAAACAGCTATGTGTTAAACTGATATATACATACGTTTAGATAGACAGATAGATAGACAGATAGATAGGTAGGTAGGCAGGCAGGCAGGCTGGCTGGCAGGCAGGCAGGCAGGCAGGCAGGCAGGCAGGCAGGCAGGCAGGCAGGCAGGCAGGCAGGCAGGCAGGCAGGCAGGTAACTATTTTATTTCAGGAGTTAGTAAAGTCTAAGTATTTTATACAAATACCATTTTGTCTAAACAGCTATTAGAATCTAAACACATTATTTATACAATACTTTAATGTCTGTAGATTAATTCTTGAATCTATCATCAACTTCATCAGGGTTGCGACATTTTAGATATAGGCAGTACATGTTTTCTACTTTCATATTTGACATATAAATCAAAACTAATATCTTTTGTACTGTCATTCATATTTCCTTCCCCCCCCCCCTTTTTCTTCCATCTATCTAATCTCTTCTTCAGGTTTAAATGTGTACTGTGACTCACTAGGGAAAGATGATGTGGTCAGATCCACTGAGTAGCATGAAATGCAGATTAAACATTGACAGAAGCCCAGTAGTCAGATTCTCTTTTAACATACAAAGTCCTCAGAGAACAGCTCAGCAGCAGCAACCGAGTGAAGCTCACCACCTATTCAAAAACAAACAGCAGTGGGAGGATATCATTTATTTAAAGTGTTTACTGCTCAACTGTCTGCACCAGGCCCTAGCTAGTGAACAAATTCTTTACATATTATTCCACTAATAGAAACCACTGTCAAACTCACACTGCTGGTCTTTCAAAACAAATCAGCCGGTCAATTGTAGATGATTCAGATCACCTGATCAGGTCTGTGTATGGGCTATGTACTGGGAAAAAGTGTGTGTGTGCGTGTGTGTGTGTGCGTGCGTGCGTGTGTGCGTGTAAGAATGTTTTAAAATAAGAAAGTACAGACAATACATACCACAAGTGTAGATACTTTATTTTATGTATTGCTTTTAAAAAGCACGTTGACACATTCTTTATAACACAGAGCATTGTGCAAGGCAACAACAAACACATAGCACATTACATACAGCATTTTTATAAAAGTAAATAACACAGAACATTCTAATGAGGAAGCAAGAAAAAGACCTGATAGCAAAGCAGACTGGGTTTTTTTAATCATCAAAACCACAATCAACATATATGTGAGTTGAAAGCTTAAATCATGGAAAACTACCTTGTGGTAGTTTTAATTGCTCTACTAGTCTACCAAATTGTTTTTTTTGCCAAGCACCTATATAGTATCTAGCACTTGTAGCACTTATGTAGCACTAATACACAGATATAACTTCAAATAATGTAAATTTGTGCACATTGGGCATGATGTAGATCAAAAATTCTGGTTAAACTCCTAGTTCATTAAGTCATGGCACTGTTTAGAACACTGGAGTATTGATAAACCAAACTTTTTGATATATAAAGAGTGCTTTGTGTACAGATATAGATAAAGGGCTTTTATTTAGAAATTGTTGCTTCAAAATCAAATCAAATAAACCAATTCACCAGTTCACAACGGTCGAGCACTGAGTCCTGTAAAATTCCATTATATTCATTGACTGTTACACGACTATGTAAATGAAACAAACATATTTTCTTTAGATTTTTACCAGATGGCTGCTAGTAGCATTATAAATTAAAGCAATCATTAAAAATGGCAGCAGACATTGTGGGTTAATGCATGATTTTGCTTTTTCCAAACAGTAATTAAGCAAATCTGGTAGTAAAACTTGTCTTTACATTTACATTTATCACACCAATGTATACATCCAGGCATATTAATTAAATTTAGGATTAAACTGGCAGATCTACCATTAATTTTGATCATTGACAATTATTTTTTAGCTGTGTTTATTATTAAATAACACATTTGTGCAGTTAATAAGTTATAACTTGTCTTAAAACTTGTCTTTTTTTTACACATATACAAATATATCATACAACCAAATGTAACTTAATACCATCAGCAAAAATGTCTGTTTGAGTGCATAGCCGATTATGTTTTTACATCGTCTCCCCTTTAAAGCTGGTCTTTTAAACATGACCATTTTTTTACTCCACCCACATTCCCTTTTTCCATGGAAATATTATGGAATATGGAAAGTTTGGTTCAAATTCATATGCATTTGCTTTTGTATACTGGCACAGCAGTTGATAGGAGGACTTCTAAACCAAACTCTGTCCTTAAGTTCTGGGAAACCATTAATTGTTCCCTAAATGCCAAATTGCATTTAATGCATCATCAAGGTGTAAATCATTTGTGTTTTGAGTTGTGAGGCTCAGTGAATTATAGAAAAGGAAGAAAGTGAGAGCACAGACATATTCTGAGTTCTTCAATGACAAGCTGGCGGTTCTGCCATAAAGCTGCTTCAATTTAAATTGCAAAGTGGGTTGCCATCACTCCTCAGAGGCAATAACTGTAAGTATTTTGTGAAAGCGCAAAATAAATAAATAAAGGCAAGGTATGCAAATAAGGTAGATGGAAAAGTACTTTGAGGCGAGTAGGTAATGCAGATGCTATTCATCACAGAGAGCGAGAAAGTAACACTGTCCGTCCTTAGCATATTCTAATGAAGGCCATCATGGAAATGAGCATGACCTTTTCTTATTTTCTCTGCACTAGTTCATATTCGGTAGAGAAATATGGAACATATAGTCTGTGCAGCACATATGGTCAGCAAGAACATCCATACACAGTGACTAATATTTAGTCCTAATACATGCATGTATGCAAAAATACCAAAGGAGCTAACTGGTGGATTGATGTATGCTAATATAAGCTGTCTTATTGTATGAGATTGAATATAAAATGTAAAAATTTAAAAACAACCGGGACCATAAAATTTGATAGATGTAGAGGTATGTTGAAGATTATACAATAGATGAGGTCTGTTGATTATCTTCATTTGTAATACCACACATCACTCAGCAATAAATACATCTGATAAATTATTTTACCAACAAACTGGACCGACTACATTTATAATAAATAATGACCAAACCAGGCAACTACATACATTCACAATGACTTTGAACTTTCTGCAAAAATTAAGCATAAATAAGAAAAATGTAAAATGAAAGATGTGATGTTGGCAGATTTGGGGCAAGCTGAATGTCGGTGTGATTTTCAGGTGGGGGTAGGAGTATGAGTAGGATGAGGGGTTAGTATGGCCTGCGCATCAGTAAACAGCTTCGGCCTCCTCCCAGATCCGACAGTTATGGATAGGAAACATTACTAGCCATGGTAATTAAAGGCAAAACTAATACAGGCTAGAGGAGTGGGGGGGTCTCATCCTCAATCTCCATTCATCATGGATTGGCTGAATCACAGAACACATGATTTACGCCGCACTGCTTTATTCTGCTCTTAGCTGCATGTGTTTGTCCGTAAAGTCCAAAGCTGGCTCATATCAATAACTGAAGTAAATGTAATTACGTTATAGGTACAAAGTTGGCATCACCCCGGCAGATATGATATTGTAACGAATAAAGACTGCCGAATGATGTGTTAAATGCAGAATAATGTATTGAATGCAGAATAATGTATTGACCTCTTTCATTGTTGAGGCCTACAGAACTGAAGTACTTAACAAAGTTGGCAGGAAGGAAACTAATAATATAATAAATAAAGTTACAATGGAACTATGGTCTGGTCAAGATGCAAACATGAGTAGTAGACAGAGACAAATGTTTGCAGAATTAATTATATATATATAACAGATTAAGACAAATGTACACTATCTAAGGAACTTCTACCTGTTTACATGACTTATAGGCTGTGTTTTGTCATGATTTGTTCTCACGTGTTTCTTTTTTTATGCCTAATGTTTGTGAGATCTGTTGCTTGTAATGGAAGAGCTACAATGAATAATCTTTGCAAGTGTGTGATAACTTTTGAGGTGGCAAACAATATTCAATGGCCTGAAGCTGATAAGCATTCAAGAAGAAGAAGAAGCTCAAAGCATCTTGGAAAACCAAGTTGTATGAAAAAGCACGGGATCTGACTTATGTCTACAGCAGATCAAGGTCTAAGAGAAAAAGAAAGAGAGAGTTTTTGTTGTGTACCAGTACTACTCCAGTAGCCAAAAGTTGAGAATTAGACTCCCATAGTACTGTACACCAATTTAGTGTTGATGTTGGGTTTGTATTATTGTTGCTGATCGATTTGCATAGTTCATTTTACTGTTTAGCACTTTTATGGATTTCAGTGCTGTGTTTTTGTATATTTTCACACAATCCATACTGGATTTGAGGATAAAATAGCTGTAAACATAAAAGTGCCAAATCTGCCTTTTTTCTTTGTTTATGTTTTCAGTTTTAGATTAAAAACTGGTTGATCCATTTTTTTAAATGATCAGTAAACAGAAACAAAAGACCTTGGATTTTAAAATAGTACACTAACAGTAGCAGCACAAACAAATTGATGTGCACACCAAAGACTGAGTGTAATGGGTGGTTGGCACAGGCAGTGGGGGGTGGGGGTAGGTGATGGAGGGGGCTCAAGACAGCAAAGCAAGAAGAGACGATGAGGAAACTGATAGACGCTGATCTTCATGATAAGTGCTCCCGACAACTTGTGACCAGTGTGCTGTTAGGACACTAATTGCCCATGAAAGGTGACCTGGGGCAAGGCAGAGCGGCTCAGCTTTGCAAGGCCAACATGATCCCTCTCGACAGCATACATCCTCACATCAAACCCCAACACTCCCACCCTGACACCCACAACTGCGCAGTGATACTCCCCTGGTACACATGTTCTGGGTGTAAAAAGGAGGGGGAGGTGGAGGCTGAGAAGAAAGGATACTGAGACAAGAGATGAATTGCCCTGACAAGTACCTACTGGTGGTTGAGATGATGCAGGAGCTGTCTGTAAAAAAGAAGAAGAGAGAGGCGGCTATCTGGCAAGGACAATCACGAACAGAGAGAAATGCCATGAATTGTGCAGCATTTCATTTCACTCATGTAAAGTGATGTGGCCATTGTTTATTCACTGTACTGAACTATACTATGTGTACGGTAATCAAGTAAAAATCATCACAAGTTCAAATATTGATTTGCAGTGGACGCAGAGTCATGCACCAATTCCTATATCGCACAACTCTCCCAACATTTAAACAAGCCAATCATTTATATGGGAATCTGTTCGTACCAAAGCCAGGATCCAAATCCCCCAAGCACCCCTACCACAAAGTATTATTTAAGAAAACATTAGATTATTAAATGATTTAGAATTTACATACATATAATCAATTCTTATCATGCTGAAAGTTACTGCATGCTGAGTTTTCAGACAGGATAATGCAACATCATAAATAATGTACTATACAACAAAATAGGATTAATTGAGATGATACTAATTTGACACACTAATTAGAAATTTGTTTCTGTGGAAAATTGGCCCAACATGTAAATCATTAAATGCATGGAATATATAAGTAACATTATATATTTAGAACACACTTTTTTGCCACTGTACTTTACAAACAGTAAAATTAATCATCTGTATTTAACCCAATCTGAAATGAACACTGGAAAAATAATTAATTGTATATAGCGGAAATTAAATGTCTAGTTAAACTAATTAAGGCTCTTACTGCTGCAGGATTATATTTTATTCAAAAATAATGTGTGGCACGGCACACAGCAAGAAATTCCGGGTTCAGTTCCCGTGTAAGGCACGTGTTGGTGTTTTCTGTATGGAGTTTGCATGTTCGTCTTGCGTCTGCCTGGGTTCCCTTATGAAATCAGGTTACTTGGAGATAGTGAAATTGCTGTTGTGTGTGTGCGTGTGTTTACTCCGCAATAGACCTGTTCAGACCTGTTCAGGTGTTTAGTGTATTTGCCCAGTGTATGTCCCACCATGACTGTAAATAGGATTAGGCGGTGATAAAACAGAATGATGGATGGATGCATCTCAGATTATATGTGTCTCAACCTTTCATCCATAGAAATGTTTTTACATATTGAACTATCATTTTTACTGTTACAGAATACATATGATTTTTTTATGTAGTATAAGTTAGCTGTATTAAGGTTAATCTACTTTTTGGTATATACTGTTGTTATATTAAACAGTATGCACTTGGGTATTTTTATGCATGTGGCTGTACGACCTTACTAATGAACAGCTCACCTTTCTACTATCTCATTTGTGTACACTTAATTTGGCTTCTGTGTCACAGCAGGGGGTAAAAGCATGATGTGCTATTATTATTTTATGTTGCTATTAGTATGTTGTATTCTTATTATTGGGATTATTGTAGTGGTAATAAATATCATGTTTACTTAATGGTACAGTTCTCGAATAAAAGATAATGCCATACTGCTCAGCTGTCCTTTTCTTATATGGTTAATGTTACCTTTTCTGGTTTATGTCTGTGGTAGGTAATTAATCACACTTCTTATGAGTAATCCTACTTTCATTAGCCTATTTAAAGCATGTAGGCCTCAAAGTCTGGTGTGCAAAATGTTTTACTATTGTAATTATAAGCTAGGTTTTGCGATACTCATTTATTGAGCATGTTTTCTGGTGCTAAGCTGTATATAATTATAAGTATGGGTATAATTCAGCCCTGTGTTGACTGTCTGCATAATTTAAACTTCATTAACATAATGTGTTATATTGAAGTAATCATATTGATGATTATAAATGAAACTTTGTACTTGCTAGTGATAAGGCCCAATAAATCTAATAACTGATATAAGACTTTCTCTGTTAGTTGACAGAGGTATCCACCAAGTCACTACAGTGTGGTCATAATCATTTATCAAGCAAATATATCTTTTTTACATATGTGCTTAGCAGCTTTAACACCCAAATGACGACTGGGAACTGCAAAGTGCAACTTTACTACAGCAAAAACATTTGGATGAGTTCAATCTAGGTAATGAATCTTGTAAGTATGTTGAATTTTAATTGTTATTGTATTTTGTATCTTACATTAATTACATGGCAATAATAACATAAATGTCTCTATCACGTTGGTGGTGAATTGTCACTATCAGCTAACACAGTTAATAAAGTGTACAAACACAACTACGTACAGTTTGGATACTGGCAGATTAAGAGCCCTACCCAAAGACACAATAGTTGCAGCTTGGTTATGGTGGAATTTAAATTGCAACTGAGCTTTCCCTTCCTGTAAAGTGCCCAGATGATTTTATTTGTTAATCAGGATGGTTTAGTGGTGCACATAAGCATCTGGAGTCACAACTTTCCTGTTCAAATATTGGTGGTGCCAGTTGGCAGAGTGTCGTCTTATGCTGCAAAAAACAGTATGTTATACTTCCAGTCCCAAGCCCAAATAAATAGGAGGGTTGCATCTCACATAACAACTATGCAAAATCACTACAATCTTTAAATATAAAGCAGCTATGGGGACAGTGTAGCCTAGTGGGTTGAGTGTTGGGCTGTGAACCCAAAGATTGGGGGTTCAAATGCTGGCTCTGCTACACGGCCACTGTTGGGTCCTTAAGCAAGATCCTTAACCCTGTCTGCTCCAAGGGTGCCGTACTGCGGGTGACAAGTTCCAGACAAGTTGGGATATGCGAAGAGAAACATTTCGTTGTACTGTACATCTGTATATGTGTCATGACAAATAAAATTTGAATTTGAGCTATTAAACTAATCTCTAGTTGAATTAATGTTAATTATAAATTTTTATCATCAGTGCTTATGGCAATGAAGACTTGTTGGGGATTACTTATTTTTGCAGCATGGTCTTGAATTAATTTGCTTGAAAAAAAAAACTATATTTTTTTCTTAAAACTTTGTCAAGTGATATGTGACACAGAAAAATACCTTAAATCCATATCACCCACTTAATTCCTCCCTCTTTCTTTTCCTGTCCCACATCGAGCAGTGTCTCTCCCCACCCAAATGTCAGATAAGCCAGGTTGGTCCATCCATCTCAGTACAACCCCCCCTGACAAGAGACATAGAAACTTGCAGAAATATGTCTCTCTCCTTCACTATTGATCCAACTAGTCTCAGAAGAGAGTGGATCTCTTTACAGAGTGGAGCCAGACTGCTGGAGCCACGGCCCGCCCGTCTGCTGATGTTGAAAGTGGAAGGATCTTCTCTATATGTGCCTGTCATTAATAAAAACTGGACTTGACACAGAAGGCAGTGCTGTTTCTGGATATATCTGGCTATGCACCCAGGAGGCAACTGATCCTACATCAGAAACACTGTCTGTTCGAAAGACGTCAATGTCTGTCCGATCATTACACCTTCTCATCAATTCCATTAACAGGTTGGGTTAGGTTCATTTGCAAAGAGAGCACAGATAGCTAAATAAACAAAAGCCATGAAAGCACAGCATGTGATGAAATTACCAGAGGAGTAAATGTAACTCATTTTTCTTATCATATTTTTTTTTCTTTTTTCCCTCAGAAAGTGTGATTTGTCTAAAAATGAAGAACTAAGTTGAAAAGTGTCAAGTGTCATGGTAATTAAAAAGACAACCCTGGCCCTCTCCTCGGGTGAGCATCACCAAAGACATTAAGTTAACAAAGTACGGGGCAAGTAACAGCTGGGGGAAAAGTGACAGTTATCTGCTAAATTCATAAATGTGCCTTTTTGTATAACAGTAATCATCATACTTCATGCTGTCATTTTCCATTTTAATTGCTCGCCCCGGTGCCTCGGCTCAGGGAAACTATTGGATCCCCCACCGAGTCCAGTGCAGAGAAAAAGAGAGATAGAGGATGAAAGGTATAAACAGAGACAAGAGAAAATCAGACAGAGGTGAAAAAAGAAAGCAAGAGAGAATGAATGAGAGAAAGAAACAAACTGAACCGATTTGACTGCTGCATTTTAGGTCACTGGCATGTGAGCTTTTGACAAGTTAATTTTTTGCAATTAGACTATTCTGAGAACAATCGGAAACAGGGAGGTCCTCAGCGACATTGCTTCAGTCTGTGCGCCAAGACGAACACTAAATTAGATGAAAGATAAATACACAGAGCGTGAGCTACAGAGTTTGTTCAACAGCTCTGAAACATATTGCAGTTAAGTGATTCTCAAACAAGTACATGTTTTATATGTGTAGAACATGTTATAGAGTAAAAGTTCCTAGAGATTTCATCAGTTTATCAAAAGGCTAGTCTTGCAGAGCAAAACATTTAGAATGAACTGCAATAAAAATATACATGGGGGATACAACTTTAATATAAGTATAAGCAGGCAGTTCATCTCATTTTTCACATTTTACTATGGGTATACAGAACCCTCAAATCGTGTACACACTGCCCAGGATTTTAACTCTGGATCACATTTATAATGGGCTAAGATGATTCTTCTGAGTGTTATGTCTAACTAAAGTAAAAGAAGTGATATAGTTGCACACATGCACACAGAAGGGGTTTGAGATATATGCAGAAAACAGAAAAGCGATCATTGTGCGCTGTGCAAACAATGACTGCCTGTCATGAGCATCAAATCCCACAAATCACGACATACTCCAGAAAGTGACAAATGAGACTTTATGCTCGGCAATTGAAAGTTGCCAGGTACAGGAACTGAAATACAAACACTTTTTGCATTAGATTTGCATTAGCGTAAATGGCTGCCCACTTTATCTGATTATAAATGCTATTAATAATTAATTCAGTAGTTCAGAATAGTGCTGAGAGAAGTATAAACACACCACTAAATCCGAGCTGTTTGTATAAGGTTCATGAACATTCATTTCACAGAGCTTTAATTTCTCTGTTATGGAAATGTAGAAATAAGCCTCGTGCTCATGTTTAGTTTGCATTAAGTGGGTAATTTGAAATTACCAGTGTAGCTTTGGGATTTTTAAAAGATTTTTTTTTCATTACAGACACTTTACTGTACAGACACAGAGCCACAACATGTCCAACAATGTACCCATTCAAAAAGTAACATTGTAACGTCCTTCAGGATTTGTTTTACCTGAGCCTGAACTACCCCTATATTTACCCAGCAATCATTCTCGGTCTCAACCTATTAAAGTGTCGTGTCAGTTTATCTAGCGTTTCAACTCTGGGGTGCTTTTACACATAACACTTACCTAAACACCTCGTGGTGGTTTATTCTTGGAATATGTATGTGGAGTTTAAATAGTTTCTTCTAGATAGTTTAATTTCCTCCTACCTGTAATGATAGACATTGCACTTGATACTTTTAAATAATCAAAAAACATTGACAATTTTCACCACTGGGCTTTTTACTTAAGTAAATTATTGTGCTGCATTTAACACAATCCATGCGGTGAAACACACAATTACACAAACATGTAAACACACACTAGAGAGGCAGCAGGTACTTCACGTGTACGGTGCGATGAGAAGCCATGGCACCCAAGGAACAGATAGATGTTCGGGTTCTAAGGACACTCCAGTCATGACCTGACGACTCTTGAAAACGAACCATTAACCTTCCATTAATAAGTCCAGGTCTTTAACCACCAGGCAATGGCTGCCCCTAAAAATAGTAAAACGAATCTTCATACATTTATCTTCGTCCGCTACACTTTTCAAAATGATTGCAACAGAGGCAATTTAGGGCTAATAAGGAATTAATAAAGTGATTTCATATAGATAATGTAATCAAAATTTAACACACAATTAGTAAGGGCTTAAATTATCATGACCAGATGATACACTATTTGTTAACCAAAAAAGTATTAGATAATTATTGGTAACAATTGCATCATTAAAGATTCACTGAATTTCAGTGCTTAAGTTTAAGTTAAACACTTATTATCTCTGATAACAGCCATTCATCAATAATTTGCTACTAAATCTAGAACAAACATTTATCTATCACTACAATACATTAAATCCATACAATACAATAAAATAATATTCACATGCCATTTAAATCATGTACATTATTGAAGAATTGCTAGATAAGCTAACTGCACTAGGGGCTAAGGTACTATAAAAGAAGACTGAAGCTTTATTTCCAGTATGTAAAGCATTATGAAAGGGCAATTATGGTTTGAAAGTAGGTTGTGAACTAAGGGTACTAGATAAAATACTATTGGAACTAGGGCTGACCGCTATTAATCGATTATTCGTTGGTCGACCGGAAAAATTACTAGTCGGCCAAATTCCATTGGTCGATTAGTCGCAGGAAGAAAAAAAAAACGCTGCGTTTCGTCAAAGGACTTCTGGTACTTTTAATTTGAACAGCGTCACAAAGGAAGACGTAACACTCCATACCAGTAGGTGGCGGTAATGCACACCCTTATTGCCAACTGCCATTAAACACCACAAGAAGACAACGTG
>JAOUQU010000021.1:747710-758555 GCA_028566735.1 Ammoglanis amapaensis | reverse complement strand
ACTGGTCGCCCGCCGCATTAGTTGGTACCCCAAAAGTAGCCCGCAGCTTCAAAAAGGTTGGTGACCCCTGATTTAGAATATTAAAACACATTTACTAAAAAGACTCTGGGGTTCTCATCCTTAAATTAGCAGCCCAAAATGATAAAAATGCATGAACTTACACAAAAGACCATTATTTCTGGAATAATCATGAATACTAATATGGTCTGATGGTCCTCAAACCAAATCCCATGCAATCTCCACTTTGCATATTTTTGATTTGACATGATCTGCAACACAAGTAAAAACTCTGAATGAACTGCTACCAATGCAAGTTAGAATAATCATAGATAATAATCAGAATATCCAGTTTGGAACATTGGGTAATAATTACATCATTTCAAATTACTTGTCTTTATTTCAAAATATTTTTATAGACACAGCTTAAACATTTTCTTTGATTGTTACTTTACAATGTATTCTAACAGATTTCCACCATGATGGTCAGACTATTTACCATTTCATTTATAATATAAAGTTTAAGTCTATCTAACTCATTCAGTGATTGATTTAAGCATTTTAAACCAGTCGTGCATTGCCATGAGTTACATGGCAGTCCATTTATACACAATATTAATGTGGTTACTGAAACTTAGCAGTGTGCATAAGTCACTTCATTTGTAAATTGAAAAATCATGTAATTAGGATGACTAATAATATGACACAATATAAACATTGGGACATAATTATGTAAAAGAAAACTTATATTCACTAGGACAATCCATGGGTCATATTTAAATATAAGAAAATAAATCTCCACCATTAATAATAAATGACTTTTACTATCATAGAATGGTCAGATATTACACGACTCCTTGAAGATGTATACAGTTTTCAAAAAAGTATCACTGTATCCTCTTCTAATGGTTGATTGTAAAACAGAACATGTTTATTATAATACAGGAAATGCCAAAACTCATCATTATGGTTACGGGGGTGGGGGGCTGTCAAAAGTTGCAATATGGGTACTGGGGGGTCGTCAAAAGTCATCATTATGGGGAAACATGGATTTGTTTTACAGTGCTACAGTGCGCTTATGTTAGATGAATGATTTAAAAATCGTAAGATAAAGAAAGCTGGGCATGCAAGCCACCTTTACAATTATTTTGATATTATGTTGAACCTTGTTTGTTAGTTTACTTTGTTATGAAAATAGAATATAATAGAAAATAGCATCATAAATGCCTATACTGACCAAAACATTGTGACAGGAGCATTATTGTTTAGATTGATTTTATGTCTGATAACAAGATCAGAATTTTATCCTTAAACTAAACCAGACATAGTGTGGTATGGACATAAGTATTCAAAGTGAATATTTAAAGAATGGTCTTTAACACATACTCAGCATAAAAAAGCAACATATTTTAATAAATGTCTGTTTGGACTTAAGTCTGTAATGCTAACCGACATCAGGGCAAATATATAATGTTCTGAATCATTGCCTTTATGAGCTTTAGAGCTGAATCTTGAGCCTTTATTGTCAAGTTGCTTAATTCCTTTGCTTAAGCTCATACCTTCTTTTCTGTAGTAAGAAATACAATTTAAAAGAAAAGTTTGTTTGGGTTTGAACAGTTTGAACAACTTACTTTAGATGGCCTACAGGCTTCCGTTGATGGTGTGAATCATTTGTTGTGCAGAACACTAGGACACTGATAGACTGTTTTGTTCGTGTTAGGCAGTTACCATAAGGTACGCCATTGTGCTGTGTCATGTAGAAGAATAAGTCCTGTATAAAGTCTCAATTTCAAGTAATCTATTATTAACCTAAAAGTGTATTATTTTGCATCACAGCTTTAAATAGAAAAAGAGGAGAAAAGAAACCATCAGTGACTTTGTCAGACACTGATATTCGTGTCAGGTGATATTGCTTCTTTTAGTCAAACATTACTGTAGCAACCCGTCTTATTCGAGATCTAATTGCCTGCATTTCTATTCAGTTTAAGTCTGTCCCCATTCACATTCATGTTTTATTAAAAATCTTTTATTTTGAATTTGAGGAACAAGTATTAGTATTAAATGCACATTTAAAAACATTTAATAATAGAAATTAGAGTTCAGGAATATAAATTAAAGATAAATATTAAGTCTTTAGAGAACGGCTCGTTACCATGTGCCAGTTTGCACTCTAAATACAAAAATACAGAACATGGTTTGGATTGCCATTTAGTAAATCTGTGTCAATAGTTCACAGTGTATATCTAAGAAACACTTTTCTTTAAACAATTATTTAACCCAATCTGTGCGGTGAAACCCCTTTTACAAACACCAGTGAAGAACAGAACACACATGAAGAGGCAGCAGTGAGCACATGTGCACGGGGTGAAGGGTAGCCCAAGCCATGTCACCCTGCGAGTAGTTAGAAGTGCCTTGTGGCGCTTTGCTCAAGACCACTCCAGTCATGACCTGTTGACTCTCAGAACAGAACAACCATCCGATCACAAACCCAGCTGCCTAACCACCTGGCGGGCAACACGATGGCTTAGTGGTTAGCACTGTCCTCCAGGCCATAGCTACCCCATTTACTTCAGATGGTCTTCAGGTTTTAATTCATCTTGTAAATCTTTTGTTTTGCAATAGATCAAAACACTTATAAACTCTTTTGTTTTTGTAAGACAGTTACCACGGGGTATGACACTGCGGGCAAAGCAAACAAATGATATATTAAAGAACCATATTAAATAAATCATAAAAAAGCTTGTGAATCAGTTTGACAAAATATGGTAATAGGACAAAATAATAAACTACGTTTACTCTATGCATGTCTTTTTTGTAAGTGTATTTTTTATCCTCCTAGTCTCCATTTCGAACGACTGGGTTAATATTATATTGCAGGCCAGATACTAAAATAGATCAATACAACATTTTGCACCACTTAAGTCAAGCACTAAGCTAGAGAAGTGGGTTTCTCCGTGTGGGCCAGTGGCACAGATGTGGCAAATGCTCTTCTGTTTGGAGATTTTTTCTCAGTCAATAAGTTTCAAATTTGTTCAGCAAAGGCGTTTGAGATGATGAATGTCAGATTGTACAGTTAATATCTCTGTATGCAACAAAAATTCTTGATATTACCTTTAGCAAGGATGTAGGTTTCCGCTTGACATTGGTTTTAATCTTTGAATCCTAAATTGCAGAAGCTTCTGACCTCTAATGAAGCATCATAGATTTACATGTTAGTTAGGTAGAGGCGTAGCTATGGTAACAAACAGCAAATTAAAGAAACAATGGTAACATTCATGCGTATGTTGACCTGTTAGAAGGAGACATAATATACTTGTGTGCACCTGTCGAACAGAGCTGACAAACTTGGAACCCATGATAAAGCTATCAAAGCATTGTTAGAACCAATGTTTGCACGAGTTTTGGACACATTTAGGATCAGAATATCTAGTTATTTTATAATATTGTTAGAATTAGAAGGATTGCTCTAGTGTCTATACATTAGAATTTGTTTAAACGTGAGTTGTCCAAAGTCTTGAGAGAATAGCTACTGTATGTTTTCTGGGCTAATAGTTGCCCATAATGTAAACCATCCTAAAACCAGTTACTCCGAATACTTGAACAGCTATAATTAAAAGCTTAACAGCTTAATTAAAAGGTTTACAAACGTGTATGATAATATGTTTATATAAAGAAATTGTACATATTATTTACATTGATCATTTATTATTACCGAAAACCATTTTAAATTGTCTATAACTGATGGCTATATAAAAAATGGCTTTTACAATTTTAAACAAGAAGGCACAAATATCTACCAGTTGATGTTTCTTTTATTTCATTATTTTATTTTCTCCCCTACATGCACTTATAATGTAATGTACCATTCATGGTATTCAGTGTTAGGTCTTACAAATCAGTTATTCTTAAGAAAAGAAGACAATTGACATATGCTAGATAAAGAAAATCTTACAGCAAGATGAAAGGTGTAAACAGAAATGGGGAAAAAATAAATATACATTTCAATCTGGCCGTCTTTCACCAAAATCTGACAAGAACAAAGACAACCAACATTTACAACATTCTTTTTCAAAAGCATTTTTGATTCTTCTCACTGGGTCCTTGTGCAGAAAGTTTTTGGAGAGTAGAAAGTATCCGCAAGCCCCTAGCATGCATGCATTTACAAAGAATTACATGTTTGTGTCTTGTGAGAATGAGATATTAGAAATTCGAACGACAAACTTTTAGGCACTTATAAAAATCTTCCAAGTCCTTGGCAACACCGTGCTTGATCATGGTTCATGGTTTATACAGCGAACGGCTACTTTTCCATTCAAGCACTACACGGTGTGAATGGGGAAAAAAAGCTTCTGTAAGACAAGGCAACAGACTAGACTCTACATTCAACCTATCATTTTAAAGGGATCTTCATCTGTCCTAATGTTTACACCAGTGTTAAAACACAGTACAATATTATTGTAAACGTTCTTGATTATTAAAAGGGGTTTGCTAAATGCACTTCATAGCTGAGACTAGAGAAGGTATTGTTGCAATTGTAAACTTTTTTCTATTCCTGCCATTGCCTTTACCAGAGACAATTTGAAAAGAGACAGGGCACTGGGAAACCATTTAAACTTATCGCAGTTATTTTTTTAAAACAAGGAGTATAAGACGGAAAGTTTTGAAAGTACTTGGTTTGTTTCTACACTGAAGTCAACAACTGTTATGGTTTTTAGCAAGCAAAGACACAGAATAAGAGGTATGACTGAGCTTACCTCCAAATACAAACGAATATCACTATGGCTTTTCACTCGTCTATTTAAAGGTAATTTTGGATGTTTATAAAGTGCTTACAAATTCTTTAGATATATTATAATTCTTATTGTATAAAGTAGTCATTTGGGTTTGTCTGATTGGGTTTGGCATCTCTCAGTTCATGGCTTTCCCAAGTTTACACAGTGAACTCTTTTAGAAATACTGGAGTGAATGTGAAATGTTCATTTTAAGCAAGTCACAAAATTGATGATCAGCTTCTATGCTAATCTTTACAGGTTGTTAACTGCAGCACAAATCCATACAATTTCATCATTTTACTTCCTTTAGCTACATTACACGGATTGTTTTATATGCTAAACAACCACAGTTATTAGTTATTATAGATGGGATGTAAGCTCAACCCAAACATTATGGAAGAACCAACCCAACATTAGGACATCACTAAAGTTAGCGTAATATTAGGATACATTTATGTTGTATTATACTAGAAATTTTCTGAAAGATTTATCAAAGTTAAATCTAGAAAATGTGTTAGGAGACATCCTATCCCTGATTTATCTGAGATCCTGTTATACACCACAGGATGATTCTGTAATACAGTCAATTCATGAATAGGAAGACACCCTGTCTCTGTAAGACCACCGTCCCAAGAGGAATGAAGCAAACAACAAACGGAGGACTCAAAGATCGTGTGTGATGACAGCGATGAGAGGCTCTAGTTACTACTCACTAATTACTTAATTATTTAATTTACTTTCTGAAATATTTCTTACATTGTACATTTTTAGTAATTATAATTACAATTAAACACTATATTGAGAAAATAAGGTTTAAGAGCCTTGCTTAGAGGCCCAACAGTTGAGCGTCTGATTTCTAGCCCAGTACTGAACCACTAAGCGATCACTCTGATTGGGAGTATTACAGGATTAGACATGAGCTGTTACACTTGATTATAATCATCTACTATTTAAGTATAGTTAAAAACTATATATTGTATCATTAAAATAAAAGATATACAATATTAATCCTTCTAACAAAATCTAGCAAGTTTTTTCCCCCCAAGGCTGTTACATTTAAGTCAATATTTTCATAATTAAGAAATGTAATTAATAATTAAGACTCATTCTAATCATTGCAGATTTGCTCAAATAAATTATTTAAAAAATGTTATATTGTTACAATAATTTGAAATTACAATCATTTAAAGCCATTCTCGTGTGAACCAACACAGTCTTTTATTAGGTAATTATAAGAAAAACCTTCTTATAGTATTGAACTCGTATATTTTTGCGAGCTATTTGTGCTTTCAAAAGGAACTATCAAAGCTGGGAGGTAAGATGTGCATACATGGTTAATTGTCTACATACAAAAATGGGCTTGAAGATGAATTTTTACTGCTCAAAAGTCGAACTGGTCTAAAAGGCTGTGGGTTCCTGTAACATATAGCATGTTTAGTATAAAGACCTGTCACATTCAGATTTCAGTCAGCGACATGTCTCTTCTCAGATCAACTCAATGTCTGTTTGAACTGTGTTTTTGGCCTCTCTCTTTTAGTCTTGCTTCATTGGGGTTTAAAAGTGGCAGTAAGAGCAAGGCCAAGTGCAGACTGACAGCTGCAATTTGCACATATGTCTGGCTGAATGATGATTGGTTCGATGCGACAGTGCTGGCCATTCAGTCATCAGCATTCTTCTCACATTGTCTAGCAGAGCTTGCCTACTTTAAAATAATTAATATTCAAGTTGGGTTGACCTTGGAAACACGATAATAAGAATGACTAAACTAATTACTAAGATGTCAATACCTTTTTATATTACTTACAACCCCCCCACACTAAAAAAATCTATTAATCTGTAGTGTATTGTCAATTATGCCATGTTTGATGGCTAATATGATGTTTTTGCCTGCTTGGCTGTAAGATTTTTTGCAATGTTTGCAAAATGTGTTTGTAAGTTGATTTTGACAATAACAGAACCTGCAAAATGTCATACATGTAATTTAAATGTCAATGCCTGGTAATATTCTCTGAATCACACGGGATTTAGCTATTGACATTCAAGATGACGAACACAAATGACTAACAGTAAAGTAAAACTGTGACGAGATGTTTGGGCCAAAAAAATATATTGACATAACTTACGTATTTAACATGTTATTGATCAGCCAAAACATTTGTGTTCAAATTTAGCGTTTAGTATACTCTATCCTAAATGTATTCGTCTAAGGTACGTCCAAATCTTCAAATACATAATCTACAGACAAATGCTTATTAGCATTAAAACTATAAGATCTCTGGCACCATTTGAAATACCTCTTTCATGGAATGGAAGATCTAATGATTTCTTACCACGGTGCCATACTGCTACATTTCACCATATTTCTCTGTTTTTATTGGTACAAAATACTTTTATTTTAGCTATTGCCTCTAATGAATAGGTTTTCACAGGACAATCTTCACCTTAAAATGTAAAACAGGTTTTATAACATCTGTATATTAACTAAAATAATATCTGTGATTGTATGTTAAAGAGCAATCTTCGTCTCTTGTAGTGTGCAGTGGTATGGAAATGAAACTGAATTGTTCTGGCACAAACATGTATTAATTACTTTATTGTATCTTAATATATGAGTATTACTTTGTTTATGAATATTGTTACACAAGTAAACTAATACATTAAATTAATTTTATTTTAATTAATGTAGCTTTAATGTGTACTTTAAGTTCCAGAACACCAGCGAGGTTTAAAGCTAACAATACTTTTATTTCTCTTGTGTTGGTTAAAAACACCAATGTGAAGTAAACAAAAATATAAATGTACTTCTCTAAGATAAAAAATATATGCATTTCATTTATATAGATTGCACTGAGTCCTGTTGTCAATCTGACATTTTTGTACGGCACAACTACAAATTTACTGGGTACTTCAAAATCATCTTAAGAGTAAGAAGTGTAATCATATGTTTTTATTTAAAAGGTGTGATAATTAGTTACGGTACACTAGCCTTGTTGCTCTGATGTAGCATGGACAACAAAAATGATCTCTTGGTTGGTACATGTTAGTCCAGAAATATTAAATTTTTAAGATGAATTTAAAATGAGAACTAAAACTGGTAGAACAGTTTGTTTGAGGTCAAAATTATAATCATGGCATTTTCACAATTTTTATAAATTAGCTGTTCAAGTCTATTTAAATGGAGTTTTAAGGTAATCAAAAGGTTTAATATATACAATTTAGACACCACATCCTAATTATGTATATTACGTATAATGTGACTTATGTATAATATGACCTACGAGAAGAGTCCACTGAGTAAGTTATTATCTTAATACTTCTTAGAAAACACATTTTGGAGTCTGGTTATTTAAATGAAGGATCAGACCTGAGATTCGAATATCAAAATGTTGATAAATGTATTTAGCAACTGTCTACAGATGTGGGTCTGATTTGAGATAACATGTTATATTGACATCTCGATATGGCCAAATTTTAATCGGTGTCATAGTATAGTGCTATTCTATTGACTATTTGGAAAATGTATCCAACTTGGGTATATGTGTAGAAGGACCAGGAATGACTATAACAAACAAATTAATATCATTTGACATGGTATGTCGGGCTGCATTTTCAATTCTGGCTTTACTGTCTACAAAAACGAACATTCGCTGTCATCAAGCTTTCAGACACTAAGGTGAAAAAGTAATGCAGTCATTAAACACACCTCATTAGAGAATCTATTAACAGGGAAGGACAGTCTCAGCGTTTATGTCAGCTTGAATAACAGAAACAAGTCAAATTAAATTAACGCTGTGGACTAAAATGTATTTGAACTGTATGAGAACTGAAAAGATCTGGCTAGTTCACACTAATAAATCCTGTATAAAACTTAAAACACACATTTCTAAGGCATTTACACCATTTCCCACTTCCCAGAGAGAAAGGCCACATTCAGAGTAGACTGAAGTGCTTGTATCTGGATTTGAGAGTATTCAACTTGAAAATAATCATGTGAAATGCAAACCTGTTTTTTATGCCATTGTGCTGTATTATATGGCAATTTTCACCCCATGGAATCTGCCAAATTTCAAAATGTGTAACCACCCTGAATCTAGCTCTGCTGTGTGCTTAGTTTTAAAGGACAAAGCTGCTCAAGAATTCAAGACAGAAACCGAAAGCAATATCCCAGTTTAGAAAAAACATGGCAACCTAGAAGTTGGAAGAAAAAAGGTCTAACTGTGTATATTTATAGCATTCCTATAATATTTAGTGGAATGCAAAATATGGCCCATAGTGCAACTTATAAAGTCAAATATGAATAAATGTATAAAGAACATAGAGGCAGGAAGAGCATTACAATTTCTCTAAGTACCCATCCTACCTAAGAGTTACATACAGTCAGAAAAAAGGACACCATGAGTATTAAGACTACATTTCAGGTTGGTATCAGTTTAAGTAAGACAAAATTGCTCTCAGAAATCCATTGCTGGCTTCTTTAGTCTGTTCATGCTCACTAAGTCGAGATATTAAATGGCAAAAATAATGCCTTCACATCACGGTACTGATGTCCTCGGGCTCATCTGGCTTTCTGGGTTTGCTTGGTAGTGACTTCAGATACTCCAAGTGGCGGCGTGCATCTTCTTGGTTTTGCCGGACATAGTAGACCACGTAGGAGATGACCATGGCAAACCAACCGAACATAGTCACCAGCATGGCATAGTCAGTGGTTCGCCTGGCTAGGTTGCACAGATCTGCATCCACAGCCAAGAACGGCCGTCCCTCTTGGTCCCTCAATTCAGAGCTGCGACAGAGTACGCGAGCTTCTGCCTCGTGATTATGCGCCATGCCACCAAGTGCCTGCTGCAGAGCACAGTCGCAATGCCACGGGTTGTCATGTACCAGCACGCGTGCTTTTAGACGTGCAAATGCATCCTTGTGCACGCTAACTATGCGGTTATGTGACAGGTCAAGCAGCTCCAGTGAACCCTCCAAGCCGACAAAGGAACTCTCTCCCAGTGTCTCCACGGCATTATGGGATAAGTTGAGCCTGCGCAGCATTTTTAGGTCCTGGAAGGCCCGTTCAGGGACAGCCTGAATGTGGTTCCGGTCCAGATGGAGTAGGACCGTATCTGCCGGAAGGTCTGCCGGGATCTCCTTTAACCGTGCCTGGCTGCAGGTAACATTCAGACCATACGGTGTGTATTCGGCCCGCTGGCACACACACCCTTTGGGGCACATGCTGGCCGATGGGAAGCAGAGTGCCATGAGCACCAGACTCTGCAGCAGGAGGCACATGGGGATAGAGCGCGAGAGCCACAGGTCCAGCGGAGTCATGCTGGACACAGGTCAGCATAATCCCGGCACTACCAAGCCAGTTAGGCCATTCAAGCAAGCCCCATAGCACAACAAAGAGTCATGGCAAGCCGGCTTGATCTCCTTCTCCACTCAGTCCTGTGTAACAGACAAAAAGAATCTTATACGGCAGAAATCAAAATGAATTCACTTTTATAAATGGAGCTTCATCAGGTAGCTGGACAAAATGGAAACGACAATTTTATACAGTTAAACAGTTAATGAGATTACAATTCTCAAACTCCTATTCAAATATAAGCCAAACAAGACAACAAAAAATATCAATTATACAATTAGTACCAAATAAAACTGAAAACGATAAACGATCACTAACTATAAAATGTCACAAACATCAGAAACAAACCTAATTGACAAAAATATTACACAACAATGACACAGAAGTTATGCATATTGCATAAAGTAATCCATTATAAGATTAAAAACGTAAATGCTTTAATTAAATTGATTCAACTACTGTCTTTTTTTTTTGAGATCTGACATTTCTGTACATTTAATAATACTTTAAGGTGATTTAAGCTTATACTGCCAATAGCACATCAGAATATGTGTTTTACTTCACTTCATATCATATATTTTACTTATAGTGTTTGATCCACACATTAAAAATTGTATTCGCTTAGCTGATTTTAATTGTATTTATAAAAAGTCTTTAAATACACACACACACACACACACACACACACACACACACACACACACACACACACACACACACACACACACA
>JAOUQU010000021.1:714312-730808 GCA_028566735.1 Ammoglanis amapaensis | reverse complement strand
AAAGGTAAAACTTCACAAATATGTATCCCGGTCTAAATGGTATTTTTAGTCGACTATTAGTCGATTAGTTGAAGTAAGTGACGACCTCTGGTCGACCAGCAAAATCCTTGGTTGTGGACAGCCCTAAAATCTATATTACTATATTTATAAATGTTAATCTATAAAGCTGTGCCTTTGAATTTGATAATATATTTATTCTATCTGCCATAAGAATAAGAATCTGGGATTCATAGATTTTTTGAAACTTTCTCTGAAATCAATTGGTTTTGCATGTTTGGACTCTAGAATACATAGGATGTCTTTATTCGTTATATATACATATACAGGCATAAATTGAAACATAATGATTTTTTGCTTATTCTAGTGCAGGGGTCTGAACACAGGGTCAGCTATTGAACGGCACCCCTGTGAAGGGTTAAGGGCAGAATGGCATAGATAGAATTGAATTGTTAGCCTTTTAATTATTAGTCCAAAGTACTACACTCTAGGCTACCAATGTGCATTCTTTACATTAGGTTTTTTAATGCCAATTAAATAAATCCATACTACTTTGAGATGTACTGTGAAAAATCTGAACATGTCTTTATAAACATTCAGCAGGCAAAGAACTGCATTTAGCAAACCTGCTATTTGGGGATGTCACAACTTTATTGTTTTGCCAACATCTCAGTCATGTCATTTTCACTGTAATTAATTATTTACAACATTAACTACAATAGTCTCTTTTATTTTTCTTCAATAATTTCTTTTTTATTTTAATAATACTTATTTAGTTTAATAATACTAAGACAATGCAAACACTATTTTATTTCATTTTTCAGGAAGCACAATTAAAACTATGGAAAATCAATTCCTCTAAAAACTTTATAAATTAATAGTCTTACCCTTACAAAAATACAGTATTTTATTATAGTTTATAGTTCATGTTGATCCTCCTGTGCACACATTATTTTTGTATGTTTAAGGTCAAATGTGCTTTTGACTTTGGGGGGATAGAAACAGACCTACACTGGCGATCTATTTAGCAGCAACATCTATTTAGTCTGGAAAGGAAAACACTGGACTTGTGTGAGTCCCTCGGTGACCGTAGTTGTATTGTGTCTGTAAGATGGTGACAAGTCTGGGGAACTCCACAGGAAAGACAGAATCCTGACACTGCTTTAAGCAACAATTGCAGCACAGCAAAGACTGCTTTTACATTTTAAAAGAGAATATCTCCTGCGGATTGAACGCCTCCGCTAAACACACAGCTTTTCCTTAAAAAAAAATCCATTCAGCAGAAGTGGCTTCACTTCCAACACTCAGTGGTTGGGTTTGGATTGATTTTGGCTTGCATTTTAGTTCAGTTATGTTTCCTGAAAATGTTTCTCATGGCGTGATTGATTTGGCTTCTAGTGCTTGGTACTGGTTAACAAGTTTCTCATGGCTAACTGTTGAGTAACCAGACACTGATATACAGTGCTTTCTACAAAGGATTGTACACACACACACACACACACACACACATATATATATATATATAAAACTGAAATGGTTCATACAACAAACTACATTTTTAAGGACAAAAACAACATTCAAAGATTAAGGAACTGGCCGTGGATCAAAGCATAGATAGGTGCAAAGGTATAAAGCAATAGTTAAGGTTTCGAACATTCCCAGGACTCCAGTGGCCTCTGGCAACACCAGGAAACAGATTCTTTTGAGTAATGAGATGATAGGTAAACTTTTTTGAAACAGCAATCTCTGTCTAATAAATAAGGCACACAGTTGCAGAATGGCGGTGCTTCTCGGTGGCAAGGAAGTGGAGATATAAGATCAATTAAAAGGGACACATGAAGCCAAGTACAGAAAAGTTTAACGGAAATCTTTCACTCTTCAATACAACAATGACCTGAAACATACAGCTAAAACAACACTGTGACTTCAGGGCAAGTTTGTGTTATGTTCTTAAGTGGCATTGTAAAAACCAAAAACGGTCATTTATATGTTCATCATCTCACAGAACTGAGACGTATCAATACACAATAATACAATAATACACTAAAACACAATAATACACACAATGTTAAGGATTTGAGTCCAGAAGTTGATTTAAAACATATAATTCTGGCTGAGAAGCTTGGCTTGCCATCCATGTTCCAACTTATGTCAAACGTGTTCAGTGTGTTTGAGGTCAGAACTTGTCTATACTAAACTAATCCAACTTTATGGACTTTGTTATGTTCACAAACCCAAAGTAATGCTGTAGCAAAACCCTTTTTCCAGTATGTGGCCACAGATTTAGAAGCATATAATTTAATTTGATCGCATTACCAATGGTTGTGGATGACATCCGCAAGCTCAGTAATACATTTGACCATATAATGTTTTTGTATACTATATTCTATACAGTTATGTATCGTTCTGCATCCTGCAAAGGAATGACAGTGTTTATCAAACAAAAAAGAAAAATGAGAGATTTGCATTGTGCATTTATACTTAATGCCAAATTTAATTAGGTTTATATGTCATAAGCATCAGCAGTTGTAGCTTGGTGGATAGGGTACTGAAGCCTGCTGGGTCAATCACCAGCCCATAAACAAGGCGTATAAACAAGCCCATAAATACAACACTGCACCTTGCTTGGGATAAAATGTCTGCTAAATGCTAAAACTCAAATCATATTTCATAAAAAGTACATATTTTTATATAAATCGTACACTTTGTGTATTATATCTCTCCGAGAAAACCTAATATGTACTAAAATTTTAATACTATACTATATAATATGCACATGGTGACTGGAGACAATGGAGGCATTTTTTCAGTTGCATTGTCAATGATGTTCATAATGTAAATACGATTAGTGTTCTTTTTTCTCAAAATGGTGTTGTGTAAGCATATACAAAGGAAGATAGAAAGCTAAAGTTGATAAGTATAGAAAGGTTTGGAATTTTTGAAGCCCGGGAGTATGCTCGTTTATCATCGGAATTCAGACATGTTGAAAGGGTTTTCAAAATAAGTGCTGCTTTGCTGTTTGAAGATAGATTATCGGACTACAAAGGAAGGTTGAAAAAAGAGAAAAGGAGGATTTTTCAGGCAAAACGAGGTAAGAGATAAGAAATGACTGAGAGGAGGAGATAAAGAGGAACAGCGAGCTAGGGAGAAGGATGAAGGCAGACAGCTGTGTTTTTGTGATGCTATTTTAAGCGCTAGCCGCTGCTCCACTCCCCTGGTTAGGCCCAACCTATTTTTGTCCTGGGCCGCCCTGCTGCTATTCCTACCACCTGGGAGCGGGCAAGCAAGAGAGTGAGAGAGCTGCCAGGCTGATGATACGAAGAGAAAAAGGCAGAGGAGACACATAGACAGCAGCGTATGAGAGACATGAGAGATAGCTATCGGCAGAGCTACAGAGAGCTTCAGCTGGAAATCCGAGGCTAACAAACAGAGCAAGAGTTCTGACAGCAGGCCATTTAACTCGTCTGATGCAACCCAGCCAGAGGCCAACCAGCTAACACACTCTACAGATTGTCCAGACTCCTAAGCTATAAAGACAAGGACTCTTTGAAGGAAAAAGAGGTTAAGAGTTAGTTTGGGCTGGAGTGAGGATCGATCGCAGAGAGACAGGGTTTGTCTCGGTGCTCAGTATGCTGCAGACTATTTATGAGAGCGAGTCGCGCATCCCTGCCGAGTGGCTTAGAAACATCCTGGATACTCAAAGCATCACTAGCAACGGGTTTGGCTCAGGTACTCACACACAGACTCATTTCTGTCTATGTATTAGTGTTCATGTGTGTGTCATTGTTTCTTATTGCTTGTTTGTTTAAAGAATTTTGACCAGTTTTACACTTCATATCATATCATCAAGTGCATCTAATAAGGGTGTCATTTTGCTGACATAATTCAGTCACTATTATGTCCCACAGCAACAATCCTTACTTGATACATATTCATTAAAGTACATGTATGTACAGGTATCGATATCGATTATAGAATCACTTGTCTCACAACATGTACAGGTACATACCCTAACCAGTAACAGTCCAGGTAGACATCATAGGTAGACGTCTTTTACTTCTTCATTCACATCTGGGTTGAATTACCTATTGGTCAGTTTATGATGGTACAGTATGTAGATTAGGTATTAAAGTCTTAAATTAAGTAAATTTATGATGGTACAGTATGTAGATTAGGTATTAAAGTCTTAAATAAAAGTAAATTATTTACAAGTGCCTAGATTGAGACAGTAAGTGAAGATAAGTGTTCAGCAACTTGGCACTGTGTAAAGGGCGTTATTTCGGACCCATAAAAATGGTACCAAATTAGGTCATTATTACATTTTTATTGGTATTAGTAGATTTAAATATTTAATTTAACACACACAGTGAGTCATTTAACTCTCACAGTTCAAAAACATGCAAATGAAGTGGACTGGAAATTCTCCATGTTTTATTTAACTCATGCCATGAGTAACCGTTTCTTGTCATGATGTTAAAAGCCCAATAAACTAACACAACACAAAGTGTATATAGGTACTGAAACAAACAACATTCCTAGTAAAGTAATTTAGCATTAGAAAAATGTGTCACTTTTTTGACCTGATGCTGGAGCTAAAAGCTTTTTTAAAGTAATATTTTGTTTGGATGTGTGCTGTAATAAATTAGCACTGTTTATGGCTAATATGGAATATGGAATTTGGCTCTACACCAATGTTTCCTAAGACCGGTTCTCCAAGGATTGTTTCTAAATTGGGCCTGAACGGCCTAATGGAGTGTGTAGTCCTCATTCGGTTGCGATGGACTAGACTATTTTTGTACATTTTAAAGGGTATATAAAAATCTTTCTTTTAACTTGATGTTTAAACAGAAGCCTGATGATACACTCTAGGCTAAGAAGGTATAAAGACACTTCTGTATACTTCTATATATAAGTATATAAACACTTCTGTTACCCGAGTTTTTGTTACACACAATAACTGTTGAGATGATCTTCAATATTAACTGTTAAAGTGAATCTGTGCATATTCTAGCACACCATGCACTGAAAAATCCACATTTTAGAAACAACGCAGGATTTGTATCGGTTCTTCAGCCAGACTTAGAACGCTACGTACCCTAGTCCACTTCAGATCATTATGATTAAATACATACAAATTAACACATTGGTACATATGGAAAAAAAACATCAATAATGTTTATTACTCAGACCAAGACATTAGGATGCTTTCTCAGGGGTCAGTGGGATGAACCCTGGTCAGAGATTCGATGTGAATTCAGTGTGCTTGTTCGGGCAGAGCAAAAAAAATGTCAGCCCGTGTTGCTAATTTTAGCTGCGCCTGTTTTATAACTCTGGGATTCTGTTTATTTTAGATCTATCTGCTTCTTGTCAGTTCTGACTCACTGTGGCCAGTGAAAGACATTTTTGAGTTCTCATGCAGCTGAGAATGGTGAGTCAGTGCCAAGAACAAAAAAACCTATAGGCACTGAATAGTCACCAATAAGCTCTTTGAGAAAGAGGAAGGATGGACAAGACGGTTAAAATAATTATTTTAGATGTAGGTTTTAGTATTTAAGCATAATGATAATTATAATATTTGTGCTTCTTCAATTAACTGATCGAACAAGCAGTAGTAAATTTGGATGTCCAGATGTATGTGGACACCACATGCAAGCATTGTGGTTTAGTGTTTAGGTACATGCATTGCTAACAGCACAATAACAGATACGGCACATCACATGTCTTCAACTTTAAAGCATCTTATAGTATGTAGGGGGTCATTCTTTTTCCAGCTTGACTGGGCTTTTTTTATCTACGTATTTTTGGTGTAATGGTGGCCTGAACACATCCCTGATCTAAACTCTATTGAATTGGATCTTTAATTGTCAGCCTAGCCTTCTCTTCAAACATTAGGCCCTGAACTTACAAATGTATTTTATCTTTTTAATTACATTGCAGAATCTTTTGAAAAGCCTATCCAAAACAAAAAATGCTATAAGGATGGTGGTATTAAAAAGAAAAATCCTTTCCAACACGGTCTAAATTATCTGTATTTTATTTGTATTACTTCTAATTTACCTTATATTAAATACGAGCACTTTAAGCATTTTACTTTGTTCGGTCGCTCATATTATGATGATGCATAACCGCTATTTACGGCATGGACAGGAGTGACTCAGTATGGTCCTGGTAGGGTGTCACAGATATCCAGAGCCATTCTGACTGCAGTACATCCCACAGAGACTGAAGGTTATTGTTGAGGAGAAACCATAGATTCAAAACAATGATTTTGTTGCGGTCACAAATCCTCAATTTGTTTAAAGTCTGGAGAACTTATGGGTCATGGTGGCACAAATCAGTATTGGACATTTCTAGCCATGTGACATTGTTTTGCCAGAGGATTCTATTTGACCCAGGAATGACAATTAGCATGTTAGGTTGTGCAGGATCTGCCATGATAGATTGATATAGTGTCTATCAGACTATACTCACCAAGCCAGCACGAACTTGTGAGTTAAAAGCTAGGTTCATAAGGCTCTTTGCATTTAAAATCTATATTAAATAATCCATGATCTAGCTGCCAAGACCAGTGCAAGATCTGGCAAGATGAAGCCTAATAGAGTCTCCTGAGACTCGCTCTAGTGTGTATTCAATTCTTTTTTCACAGATATTTATGAGACATGTTGGACTGAGGCCCCTGGCGCGAGTTAAAGACTAGCGTGACTGGCATGCTGTTTACCTCGCTCAGTCTCGCAGGGCCACAAAAGCACAAGGCCAGCTGAATGTTCTGGCCCCTTGGCGCTCAGGCACAGTTATTCCTGGCCTCGTTATTTTAGGCTCAAGGCATTAGGGTGCTAAGATTAGCTTTGGTTATCATTCTGTCTGAGTTAACTCCTAATAAAACTTCACACCGGAAGGCTGTATTTATAAACTTATATCGCTGCAAAATTTCCACAGAAACATCACATTATACAGATACAGTACAGGACCTTTTGGTCTCTTTACTGCACGAGGGTTACTAATCTTTATTCACTGGCATGTGCTTTGTAAATTGTAAAAAAACAAAAAACAATTACATTAAGGTTTGAATACAGCTGATAATTACAGTACAAACTAGCAAATCTTTTGTTTGCCTACAATATATACAGCAAACATAGGGCCAGCTGTAGTGGTTAGGGTACTGGACGAGTAAACAGAAGGTTCCTGGTTCAAGTCTTACCACTGCCAAGTTGTCGCTGTTGGATCCTTAACTATATAGCTGTTGCTTAAAACTTTGTCCAGACACTTTGGATAAAAACGTTTGTTAAATACTTGAAATGTAAATACAAAATGTATACACTGGTCTCCTACAATACTGCTAGTCACTAGCAGGCTAAATAAAATGTAATGCGAATTAAGTTGGTACAAAAAAGCTAAATATTGAAAATTAATTAGTAAAACGTTGCGTAGTACAAGACATGGTGGATTGCTGGGTAGCATTATAATCTCTGATACTGATGCTATGGAGATACAAAATTGATCGTCCATGGTCATGTCTTTTGCTCAGTGAATTGTACTAACTTGACCAGGTTAAGCTTTCAGTGACTAAATGTTAATTAGTTACCTAATGAATCCCACCCACTAGGTTCAATGTTGAATAGTGAAAGTCATTGCATTAAAAGCAGGAATAATGCTAATACATAGTGGCCATAATATCGTTGCCTCATGCATTCTTATTATGTGAATTATGAACTATGGTAAGCTTCTTGTTACTTCTATAAACAAGATAAATTTAGTATAACCATTAATAGTGGTTAAGATGATTAATTTCTAAGATTAAAACTATTCTAGGTTTTACTTTGGGCTCAGATGATGACCTACAAGAAATAAAATGCTTTAAGGTACAACAATTATTTGATTCAAGCTTTCAGTTTGCAATGAAAAATGGTTGTCTTTAAAAACCTCAAATTGAATAAAATAAGAACTAGAACTTAACTGTTCTTTGTCCAACTGGTTTGTATTCCAAGTCCATGCAAACCTGACATTTTTGTTTAATGCTTGAATAAAAAAATAGCTTGCTATCATTTTTATAGATAACTTAAAAGTGACTTGGCCTCCTGGAGGTCTAGACACATGGCGCCTTTGCTCAGTAGCTGTCATTATGTTGTGATTGGAACAGATGCTGAGGGCTATTTGTAGTAATTAACATGTTAGCCAAGGTTGTGCTGCTGTTTTGGTGGCCAGAGCTTTTTGTGGAGTACGTATTTCGAGGTGAGGCGCCCCAAGAGTCACTTTTAGTTCTGCCTCTTGGAAGACATCTCATCCCATGTCAAATGCACTTGATGTACCTTCTGGGCAAAAAGTCATTCCTTATTTGATGGGACAGTTTCTCGTTGCTGATTTTTGTCATTTGATCTTCACTTTAGTCACAGAAATTTTTGTATGCGTTTGTATGCTGCATTTCTAGTACATGGTTTGGTAGTACATAATTATGTAGTTTCCTACATAACTTTAAGTACAGTCTTCTAAGCTGAGAAATCTGGTTACATTTTCAAATATAGTATTTTATATTACTTAAAATTTTAAATACTAAATAATTAAGCACCTCCAGTGCTAGTAGAATACTTGTGAAAAGCCATTAATATGCCAACAATGTCACTCACAAGAGGTGATTGCACTATGCCAATAAAGAAAAGTGTTTTGGGCTTTTTTTCCCTTTTTCTTTGAGCTGAATTAAAAGAATTGAAACATTTTATTTTGAAGTCTGAAGTCATGGTTATTAGACACACAGAATTATGTTTATTGCTATATCTTGTGTAACCGGTGTATTATCATGTATTCTAACTGTGTTTTGCAAGTTCCTTTTATAAAATTAACCTGCCTGGCCAAATCTGGCACATTTATATGTGCCATATGGTCCCTGTTTTACAAATATATGCTTTCTAGATTTGTAAATGTTTTGTCAAAAATGATATTAGTAGTTATTGTCAGATTTGTTTTAACAGGTATCAGAAGGTCCTGTAGACAAAACTTATACATTGTCATCGATTTGTGCAGAATAGCTAGAGCTAGAAGGTCTGGCTACCTACCTACCTACCTACCTACCTACCTACCTACCTACCTACCTACCTACCTACCTACCTACCTACCTACCTACCTTATTAAAATGCCAATGATTTCCTAAACTAAAGCTGAGAACTAATATGTACTTACTACCATTCCTATTAATTATTTAATACTTTAAATAATAAAGTTCTGCCAGGGTATCCACAGGTTTGTTCCTCTGACTGTTGTCCACTGAAAGGAGAGGTTAGAGTCCATACGTTTTTAATTCACTTAATTCACCAAAAATGTGAATGTAGCTTTCTTGGTGTTTAATCCTTGACTAGTCCTTGACAGTCACAATATACACTTTACGGACGAAAGGATCTAATGCTTTTCATTCCTATTACTAAATCAATTTGTTTAGAAACAGCAAATGTTAAGAATTTTAATAAATCATGTCTCTTGTACAGTTTTGCGATTAACCTCATCAATTTTCTTGACCAAAATCATCACCCAGCCATGCAAATGCTCTTTTGACTAAATGTGCACACATTCAAATAGACTCAAATAGTCCTGTGAGAAGTCTTGTCAAAACGTGACTGGTGTTATAGCTAGAGTTTTGTTTTTGCCAAGGGAATTCTAACAAGTGTCCAAATACTTTGAGCTGTATGGTGTATAGGTGTGTATGTGGGTGAAGTGTAAAGTAATAAGTGTGTTATTATATATTATTTCTGGACAAATTGTATATTTGGAGGCGACAAGTGTGCCTGGCGGTTATTTTCAGCACTTGTTTTGCTTCACACATGATTAATACCACGTAACCAACCTAATTCTATATTTGTATGCATGTGAGCATGCATGCAAAATGACTTTTAAAAGAAGGCACCGCTTCAGATTTTTCTCTTACTAACCACACTCCTGCATTCTCATGCATACCAAGCAGCTTTTCTTTTTCTGCCGTTTTGTTCACACGTGTAAAAATAGTCAAGCTGCATCTTGGACATGACAGTCACATGCTGTCTGTCTTTAGATTGAGCTTTAAAAAGCTTTCTGTCTCCGGTCAGAATGTCTTTATGCGTTTTTGCTCGAGGCACCGCAATGGCAAGTTTGAGCAGAAAATTTTCACAGAGTTGTGCTGATGCCCTAAAAGTATTTATAATCTTTATTGCATGTGGCAAAGTCAAATCTGTACATGTTACACTGCTGACAAATGACTATAACATATATGCATGACTATAAACCTGACATTTAGCACAGGGGTCTGACTTTTAACATCTTAATTATACACACACACACACACACACACACACACACACACACACACACACACACACACACACACACACACACACACACACATTAAACATTAAACATGTGGATACGCCTATATATACCTATAGAGATGCATAGTTAGCTCAAAGCAATTATGACAAAAAACTTTATTTCTACCAACCTTGATTCATGAAATGCTTACATTAGAATTTTAATAGATTTCAGTGGATTTGACATGCTATTAATGCTATATTGTACCTGTCATGTGCCTAAGTAATCATGTTATAAAAAGTTCTACTTATTATTTATGAACTAATTCAAGCTATTACATGCCAAAGGAACACAAATACAAAACTTGTGTGTTGTAAACTATTCTGAAACTTTCAGTTCTCAAAATATTTTAGATATTAAACATCGTTTACATACTGGGTTAGACTAGAAGGTCTAGTGCATGCCCCGCTACCATCAGGTTGCCACTGCCCAAGGCATGTAGGCCTCAGTTGCTCAAAAATAGTGATCCGTTGGAATTGTAAGTCGCTTTGGATTAAGGCATCCTTTAAATGCTGAAAATGTAAAAAGTTTAGTAAATACTTTTATTAAAGCAATTGTGTGTTAAAGGCCTGGAATTGCGATCTACCATTTGGTGGCTTTGAAGTGTTGGGGTTCTACCATAAACCAGTAAAATACTGCAAAATGCACTACATTTGATGCAATTCCTGCTGTATAACACAGGACTAAACATAATTCAAGCATGAAACATTTAATAAATGAATTGTATTATGAGCTATTTTTTACAGGATCAGCACTCCTGGAGCAGAAAGGGTTAAAAAGGTTTTCACCCACACATTTTTTGTCATTAGATTTTATAATAATAAAAAGAATAGAATTTTATTTAGGAGCTCATTTCATGACACAGGTAAGACAATAAAACATTAATAGTAAAAATTCATGTAAAGCAATAATAAAAAGTAATAGTAATTAAAATAGTATTATAGTAATAGACTAAACTAATAAACTAAATGATATAGCTAAGGGTTAGGAATTATTTTCAATGTGTTTATTATGTATTTTTTAAGAGGCTCGAGTGATTTTCACCTTATGGTAGTGATAAAGAGGAACATCTTATATGGATGGAATTTACCCGGTTAGTGTTTGTGTGTTTAAATCAGGTGCTTTATACCAGGTAAAATATACCCAACATTGGTGATGTTGACCCAACACTGACTGTGGAGCTGAACTTACGTCATGAATTTTATTTTCCATTTACTTTCCTATTTTAAAAAGCAATATCTTGCTTCTAGTGATAAGTACTACTTATAAATATTGTTTAAAATGATTAATATAAACTGTACTGTTCTCCACATAAAAAATGAGGCCAACAGAAGTGCATGAAAATGCCATTTACAAAGAAAAAATTACAGGATGTCATGAGTCATATATACTACTGTTCTAAATATAAGCTTAAAATTAAACACCACCAGTGGAGGTACGCCAACACATGCTTTTTATTATTTTGCCATTTGCACTTTAACAAGCTTTAAAAAAAAGCGTTTTTAGGTTTTTTGGTCTTGTGTGTAAAAGGAAATACATTTGTCATGTCCTGTCCTTTAAATAAGCCTGAATGTCCTGAATTGTGTCACTACAAAGTCAGCATTTATTAATCTAAATATGTACAAGACATTTAAGTTGTGCTTTTCTACAGGTCTGCAGGTTCATGGTAGTGTCACGGCATATGGTGAACAGGGGCAAAGGGCAGAGGGACTATAGAGGACAGAGACTGTTCTCTTTAACATCTGGATTATAAAGAACTTGGTGTGTGCTTTTTTTGGTCTTAGCACCGAGAGAGGCAGTGCTAATGAAAAACACCAGGCTGATGTCTCCTTGACACGCCTGTTCAGGGGTAGGTGTCTCTGGGGGGAAATGTCTCATGGCTTTAGTGCAGATCACAGTAGTAAAACACCTGACAGAACTAGCAGAGACAGCTCGGAGCGACGTGCCTGATCAGAAGCCGAGCTGTTGACCTGCCTGGGACTCAGGGTTATACTCACGAGACTGACAAAAGCGGCATGTATGTGAAAAAAAAGCACACAGGAAAGCTTTGAAATAGCTCGGGTATGACTTGGGAATTGATTTATGAAGGTAGTAAAAGGTAGAACCAGAGCAGATACAAGGTACAAGTACGCAAACGTGCCGTTTCAAACTGTTCTGATTTTTCAGTTAAGAATGATTTATTTCTTTTGCCGACCATTTAATTTGAAATTATTTACAAAACAGTTGTTCTCCTAGAATTGGAGGGCTAGTAATATAGCCTGACTATAATATTAGTCAATAGCTATTTACTGCTATAATTGCTGCCCACTGTAATCTATCATTAAGTTAAAGCATATCAGTAGATATCATGAAGCTATTAGCCAGCCGAACATCTACATAGAAACAATCGGCTACTACTTAGCCTAAAAATCGAATCATTTATAAAATCCGATGTCAGCATTAACACATAAATATTTGTCTGTGTATATCTACAAAGCAAGTGTTTGCAACGTTTTCTTGTTTTTGCACAAATATACTGGTAAAAGCCAGAACACTTTTCCGGAAGTATATCTATGGCCATTTGTTTCCATTCACTGATTCTTTATCCTAAAAGCAATAAGTAGAAGGTCTCCACATATTTTTACATAAGCAATTATGTAGTTCAAAATTCGATTTAATATTATATTAGCTAAATAAGCCTTATTCTGGCGATTTAAAATACATTTTGATTCTGAACATCATGGTGGCGCACATGGTACAGTTATTACTACACAGCTAAATTGCCATTTGGTTTAATAATCAAATGATTTCTTTCCACCTTACACAGAAAAAGCAAATTAAACTTTTATTGGCTAAATAAGCCTTATTCTGGCGATTTAAAGTACGGTAAATTTTGATTCTGAACATCATGGTTTGGGGTGGCACACATGGTACAGTTATTAGTACACAACTAAATTGCTGTTTGGTTTAATAATCAAATCATTTCTTTCCACCACACACAGAAAAAGCAGAATAAACTTTTATTGGCTATTGAATTCATTCTAGGTGTGTCTGAATATGTAAATAGGTAAGCCAAGCTCTGCATCTATCAAGGGCGTATTCCTGCCCCTTTTTTGATGGAACTCAAAGTCAATACATATTAAATATGTTTTTGGCTAAGGGGGCAGCCATTGTAATAAATATGATACACCAATCGATATCAATCCAAGCAAATGACCGAAAAACAGGTCAGTAAATAGCTACAGGGTGTACACACTTTGCGTTACTGTTCTATGTATAGAAACCTAGGGAGTGTCTCTCGAGGCCAGCCGTGCTAGCCAAAAGGTTATAAAACATTTAGATCTGGGCCAGACTTTGGGTGTGGATCTGTATTGTCTGAACTGTCAGATGACCAGGAATGGTCGATAATTATTTTTAGAATCAGAAAGTGTTTATTATGCAAACATCTTGATTTCTCTCGTGTTAGGATCTGAGGTGTTGTCGCCGGTGGGCATGTCTGAGGTCAGTATGCCTGAGTGGGAACAAGATTCAGATGAATGGGAGAGACAGTTACAGCAGGAACTTCTACTGATTCAGAGACAGCAGCAGATTCAAAAACAGCTGCTTATTGCCGAGTTCCAGAAACAACATCAGGCTCTGCTGCGACAACACCAAGCTCAACTACAAGAGCACATCAAGGTAGATGAGCATTTCACCATCATAAAACTTGCTCAAACGTATAATCCAACATCTACAAATGCATCTTTATAATCTATTCCTCAGCCTAATGCTATGGGCTTTAATCATATCTGATGTGGGTATATCTGTCTGACAGAGACTCCCTGTCACTGATGTGCTTATTTCTTCATACTATGGTAGATTCACTTCTGATACCAGTATAGCAGCTCAATGCCAGTTTTGTTTGTTGCAGGCACTCTTAACCCAGCTGAGCTTCAAACTCATTATTTGGTTTTAGTATCCAGTCTTGTACATTTTTACTATTACGAACAATTTCTATATATTAAATGGGTGCATGTGAATGTTATATTAGAAGTTATCTTTTATGAGATGTCTTGGTGAGTGAGATGTATGTATGGAGGAGCCAGATGAAGACTTCCAAGCTCCCTAATTCTCCAGACTTGAATCGAATTTAGCATCACTGTATTTGGGTCCTCCCCTATACCCCCTACAGTAGCCGTGGGATGCAGTTCAGTTAGCATGGCTCAAGATATCTGTCATAAACTACCCGGACCGTACTGAGTCACTTTTAGCCCTTTTACCTGCTGTCCATATTGCACAATGCGGTTTCTATGGATATTACATATTGGCTATCATAATAGTCACTGTAGTCATCTGACAAAAGTGCTGACAAATGTCTGTTTTACATCCAAATGTATAATGAGTCAAAGCCAAACTAGATGAAACAGGATTACTTCTGCATACTCTTACTAACATAAATGCACTCGCGTTCCTGGTCGTAGCTGCAGCAGGCTCTGTTGACTCTCCGACAGCAGCAGGAGGCGCTGAACGAGGAGCGCCTGCCTGACACGGAGGAGGAAAGAGAAGACGCACAGGGTGAAGAGCAGGAGCGCCACAGGAGGGAGCAAAACCAGCATCTTAACCACAAGAAGAAAGAGCGCTCCAAAGAAAGTATGTATCTGAAGTTTAGTCGTGCATGCGCTGCTTTCTGAATGGTTGGTAAATTCAGATATATGACACGTACGTTATAATCAGGGCTCAGAAAAAGCTCTCCAGCTGCTGTGGTTATGTGTTTTCTCGAAACAGTAGTCAGTCAGAAATCTCACATGATAGAAAAAGTACTTTTTTGGGGAAAGAATATGAATCCACGCTGAGAGAAGAACGATCCCGATTTAAGTTGGATCATTTCAAAGCATTCAGTAAAAAGGTAAACAGTGACACTTATTATTTATTAATTTTTTGCACAGATACAACTCTAAGAATTAAAAAATCTAATAAAATGCTATATGCATATCTAGTGCGGATATAGGCAAAAACCCTGCTACTGTACAATCCTATATAAAACCTTTAGGTCAGAATGTAAAATGTTTTTTATAAGAATATAAAAATGTCAAATGGCTTATATAAAGTCATTTTGATTTAAAGATCGAATGGTCTGGGTCCTTTCTATGTAAAGTTCTTTGTGCATGTTCTCTACATGTCCATGTTTATTAGGAGCTCTGGTTTCCTCCCACAGTCTAAATGTGTAAAGCTTTAACATTTACATTTTCACCACATAACTGTGGTAGTATATTGTATAATTAATTAATAACCGAGAGACTTACACAGGGGCCCAACAGTACCTTAACCACTAGAGTTCAACTGAACATTTGATATTAAACTTGAATCATGGGTAGCCTGTAACTACATGTCTTGCAATAAAAAAGAGCAAATTGTGTATAGATTTATGTTAAAATGAACCATCCATCCATTATTTAGTTTTACCAACAGCTCAATTCTATTTATGGTCACAGTGGACACACGAAGGGTAAATACACCAAAGACTTGAACAGGTCACCAGACTATTGCAGAAGGCCTTACCCTAGATTTGAACCCAGGATTCTTGTTGTGAGGCAACCGTGCTAATTACTATAAAAAGGCAGTGTGCAGTTATCATGCAGTACTCTGGTTTAACCTGAAGATGGCACTGTCTGCATACTTGTCTGGACTTGTCCGATGATTCAACTCTTCATTTGTGCAAATTTTATCCTGGACACTATGGCGCCATCCACAGACATAGATGATTATTAAATCTACTTTAAATCGGTATAATTATGTAAATCATTATTAGTTCAGGTAACCAAACATATTTCGTCATTTTATCGTTTTGTTTCCAAAGCCTGAAGGACTAAATGATTAAGAAATATTTAATAAATTGGAATCTTTGGTAGATTCTCAACCTTGGTGCATGTAATCCTGCCTTAAGGCTGAGTTATACTTATCAACATCGACGTCAACCCCCTCTGTGTTGCTCGATGTGCATCTCCAAAACTACATGCCGAAATAACGCAGACCAAAAGGAGTACCAACACAGACCGGGGGGCGCTATAGCTATCAAAGCATTAGAGTTGCCCACTTGTAGTTACAGTCGTCACTCTCTGCATATGTTGGTGTCTTAAGGTTTACAATGTTTTGTTTACAATCCAACATTGACCTTTATTGCTTGTTGAATATATATATATATTCACACACACACA
>JAOUQU010000021.1:664709-675050 GCA_028566735.1 Ammoglanis amapaensis | reverse complement strand
ATAAAATACATGTCACTAAGTTAAATATAAAAGAATCTATCTTACGACTACAAGCTTCGGAAGTTTTACGAATCTCTTTTCAGTTGTAAAAACGAGGACCAAAGCAAGTGGACCAAATATTATTTAACTGGTGTGTTGTTGTTTTTTTATTATATCTCAAGCTTGTGTTCATTTGTTAATGCTTGCGAAGTTGTTTCTATATATATAATTATATATATATATATATATAATTGCTTAGAGTAAAACTTATTTGAGTAGCACAGATGAGACAAAAGAATTCAACTTAATCTGTAGTCCAAACCAAATCTGACTTTATTTCGAGATATTAAGTTTTACACACATGCGCAATTAAATTAAACAAACAAAAAAAGATTAAATAAAAAACGAAAACCTGATCGACATGATTTTATTCTAAAATCATAAATAGAAATTAAAAGTGCGACTCTGATAGACTTCAAAGTACAGTAGTCCAAACTCGTGGATAAATAAAACTGAGACACTTATGTACAATTTTCAGTTTTTCAGGAGAACGTGAACAGGTGAATATATAAACAAACTTGCAGATATCAGATATATTTATGAATCACCATGAATTTAAACTACGGTACATAATCCATACTGAGATTGTTTTTTTTATTTGCTGAGTACAATTTACAACAATTCAGATGCCTTTATACTTTCTTGTGACTAAGCACTGTTTCAGGATGTAATAGGAAAGAAAATGAATTTGCATGTATGCACTTACATGTGTTATTATGCTGAGCATGTGCATCAGTGTACAGGATGTAAACTGCATTTTGTGTTGAAATATTGTCAGTAAAGTGCCCCTGTATAAATAAAACCAAATAGGCGGCATGAACGAATTTTTCATTTTTTTTTGGCTGGTCGGTTATCATGGTTATTTGTCAACAACTGAGACATACAAAATAGTTTTGCAGTTTAAAGGTTTTTGATTATGTGAATAATCTATATTTAATTCAAAGTAGGTTATATCTTTATACCTACTTATGCAATATTCCTCCACACTTTGCAACAAAATTAATTTGCTTGATTTATTGGACCTCCTGAAACTTTACATGGCAGGTTATATATTTAAATTGTTCAGTTGATTAAACTGTGGCCGTTCGGGCTTGACGTCTGGGCTGGACGCGTAGTTTGCAGGGTTGTCTGGGGACTGGCATGATGGGCTGCCCGGTGCGCTCTGCTCGCTGTCGGTGTCGCTGCCCTTTTTGCAGGGCCCGCCGGTACTTGTGTCTCCGGCTCCACCCGCGCTGTGTGTCTTCACGTGTTTGCTGAGATGGTCGCTGCGCATGAAGCGCTTGTTGCACACGGGACAGGCGAATCGCTTTTCTCCGGTGTGCGTGCGCAGGTGCCGCTGCAGCTCATCACTACGCGTAAACCTCTTTCCGCAAAACAGCCAGTTGCACACAAACGGCCTTTCCCCGGTGTGCCAGCGTAGGTGCGCTTTAAGATGAGACGTTTTTCCGTAGACTTTGCCGCATCCTGGAATGTGACAGCTGTGAAGCCCTTTGCGACGAAGACTTGCACCCGCCGGTCCTAGTCTCTCGGCTTCTTGGCAGTTGGGGCAATCGCAGGTCGCTCTGCCTGCATAGCGCCTTGCGGAGGAACGCGGAGAACCTGCAAGGGTCACCGCAGCTGACGCGCCCGCTACTGAGCCCGGGCTGGAATCCGGATACGAGCTGGGCAAAACGGGCTTGAATCCGTCTACTATGTGCTGTCCGCTGGCCAGCAGGTGCGGTGAGGAAGCGGCGCTAAATGCCGAGTGACCAAGCGCAGTTGTGTAGTCCGAGTTGTAACCTCCTAGCGGAGAATGCAACGAGCTCTGGAGGCCGTTCGTACCCAATGGATTGTCGATCCATCCTGTTCCCACGTCCCACCACGTCGAAGCGCTGGCCGATGCGCCCACGTCTCCAGTCGACTTGAACCAAGAGTCGTATGCGTGCGCCACTCCCATCCTCGGATAAATACCCTGCAGGCTGTCTACCGAAGTATGAACTTTGGATATAAATACGGGCTGAGAAGTCGGTTCCTGGGGCGCTCCAGAGATTGACACCGAACTTTGAAAGGCGGAGTAGTCACTCCCGAACGGGCTGGTAGACGCACTACTGGTTGATAACGAGAACACGCTGGACACCGGAGAGCCGCCTGCGCTGAAAGAATCAGCAAGGCCAGTGGCGCCTCGGGATGAAAGACTCGAACCGAGGCTGCAGCTTCCAGGTGATGCTCGTTTCCAAGGATGAAAGCCTTTACCAAATGAGGCGCTGTCTGAAATCATGGCAGATGTGGGACTGGGGCTGCCGATTTTGTTACAAGTAGCAGCAAGCATGGCTAGAGGAGTAGATCCAAACTTAGGTTCTTCCTGTGTGGTTAAGAACAAAAAATAGAAAGCTGTTAGTTGTATAAACATTTCTCCCGTCAAATGCAATTTCTCCATTAAATTGACGCTTTTCTTGAAACCTAAAGTTTATCTAGTTTTGAAAACTTTAGAAATTGAATTAAACTCATAATCGATTCGTATAAACATTTAACAATAAATACACCAGAAGTCAATCTCTGTAGTAATCATACTTGGTTTGCCAGCCATTAAGGTTGGATAGTGAGATTCTTTCAACAAACAAATCTATTTTAAGATGACCAAAATGCATATTTATTACTGATATTATTACCGTTGTTATGACTTAAACATAAAATACAGACTTGTGTTGTCCCTTGATACCCAAACTAGTCAAGTTATAACAGGTACACGTGAAAAAGTTCAAACTTTAGTCTTTTTTTACACAAGTACCGACAATAAAGACAAACAATAACAAGCATATAAAGATTGTGCAAAACGTTGAAATTAGTATACATAATAATAATATTGTCAATATCATTATTGTTGTTGTTATAGTTCTGAACATAACGATTATATACAACTAAAGCGCTTTTTACATTTAGACTGCAAAACTACAAATATATGGGTAAGGAATACCTCGAGAAGACGATTGACTAAGATATTATTAGCCATTACAAAGATACAACATTTTCGTCATATATTACAGTCAAATATATATTTTTTTCAAATATACAAGACAGTATCTTGTCGTTGTTCAGGTTAAATCTGGTTAAGTTTTTGCAGTTGCTACATCGCAAGCGTATATAACATATTTACTGTTGATCAGATCGTGAAGATTAATGAGGTTAAAAGTTACAGAAACAAGGAAAAACATGTGACCAAAACTTGCTCAATAGATTCTGCATGGGAAAAGATTTGCGCGTAGTATTGTTGCAAAAGAAAACCTAATGGCCTAATAATAATAATTCTAATGCGTATTGTATAAGGGTGTAGGAAAGTATAACACTTTAAAAACAACATAATTAAAAATAACTTCAGCTAGATTGGTTTAGATGAAATAAAAGTAAAGTTATGTTATTTGAAAACAACAGTATGTAAGAGAAGCAGAAAACACGCTCTTACTCACCCCTAGAAGTGACGTTGCCATACCAGACGTGTCCACTTTTGAGAATTCCTTTACATTTATAAGCTGCGTGAGTCTGACTTGTTTCGTTAGGAGAAGCGAGTTGTGCTGATTCTTGTCGCTCTTCCTGGAGCAGTTGTAGCTTCTCTCAGGCTTTGAAGTTGCTCAGGTTTGAGCTCAGCCAATCACATTTGTCGTGGCGCCGGGAACGCGCGATCTATCGTGAGGTCTTCACCAGTGACGTATTTCAGCTGCACAATGAGTGCAGATGTTAAAGTCTACAAGTGGGCGGGGCAAGGGGTGAAACCTAATCCGGTCATTTTTACTGATGGGGATACCCCCCTTTAAGGGCGCTTGCAACCGCTGTTTTGACGCGTTAACGATGTATAGATTTAAATTTCCAATCACTTTATTTTCCTTATTTTATTACCACACTTTATGCCGAATGTAGTTTATCTTTAGTTTATCTTTAGTTATTTTAATAACTAGCTATAGTGTTTTGAGATAGTTTGATAATCAGTGTTTAAACTCCAATTAACAGAGCACTGTTTTAATTGGGCGAACTGACTTTTGTGTCCAAATAATGAAATCACTTAAGAACTAAAATTCTCAGACACAAATTCAAATAGAGTCTTTTTTTAATGGCAGAGAGTTGTCAGTAAAGATGCAGATAATTTTATTGGTGTTGCCTACATTTTACAACTTTACCGTCTTTTATCTTTTGCGTTTTTTCCACTTGTCATCGCTGAATCCAAATATTTGTAAGTGGGGTTCTCAGGGGCAGTGCGCGTTATAAAGGCGTGGTCGACCTGCCCTAGGGGCGGAAGTGGGTGTACTCACATAAAAAGGAATTAACTTCATTCTCGTTATCCCAATCCATTTTAGTTCATTCACAGATTAGATTAGATTAAATTAGATTATTTGCTTGTTTTGTACGTGTTATATATCAGTTCGTTTTTTTCCCATTTACATGATTTACTTGACTCGGGTAACTCTTTATTAAAATGTATAATAATAATAATAATAATAATAATAATAATAATAATAATAATAATAATAATAATAATACGTATTATTATTATTATTATTATTATTATTATTATTATTATTATTATTATTATTATTATTATGTAATACATTAAAAATTGATGAATTAAATCTTCACCCCCGAAATGTAAGACCCATGAAGCGCAATGAATTAAAGTCATTAACATGCTCTGCACGCCGACAGCCTACATTTCATTTGAAATTCAAATTTAATAAAGTGGCGACTTTAAATCACGCCTGGTTTTATTTGCTTGATCTGACATGTGTCTTGATCAAGCGTTGCTTTCTAACAAGGTTGGACTCGGCAAGGCAGAAATAAACCACAAATAAAGTGTCTGTTTAAGATAATGCATGCAATGGTTGTAGATTTTAATGTTATTATGCTTGAGTGAATGTTTACACCATTTCTATAATCATGGGAAATATCTACAATATGATAAACCACTATAGCCAAAATGTATATTAAACAACAAAAGCATTACATTTTATATTCCTGCCTTTTATAAAAGTGTCCTAAATTGTTGTCCTTAAAAGCATTTATATGAAGCATTTTTCTAAATTTAGCAATTAAGCCTATTATCCAGCGCGATTTACATTTGTGACCGAACACAAAGCAAGTAAGAGTTATGATGCTTTCTAATGAGCACAACGGAGACGGCGGTGAGATCTGAACTAAGCACCAATCACAGGACTATCTCTGCCCCTATCCAGAACTTCTCTCTCTGACATATGCAACAGGGCTATCATTAGAAGGAGTCAAAAATAGCAGTTTGTCAACTGTGTGTTGCACCATTATACTGATCTGATATGTCATTTATATGAACATGCATGATGTGTTAAAGTGTGTTTCCCCTTTTCACCTGTAGTGCCATGAGGTTCCATGATTCACTTGTGCTTCAGTCATTGAAGACCAGGGTACAGGTTGAGCTCACTTTATACAGGATCGGAACAGATGTTCCTCTTTTTGCTCCTCTGTTTTCACAGCGATGGCGGAGGAGCTCGATCCCCTAAATTCCCCCCAGAAACCGGTTTCGCTTTTGACGTCATAATGAGCGAATTATTACGGACCGACGAACGCGGACAAAACGGAGCGAAATTCGCGTGCTTTTAAACAATCCTGCCGAGGAGAAGAAAACAGATGCCCATTTGGCTCCGATGTCTGGGTGTGTGTGTGTGTGTGGGGGGGTATTTTAAATGTTTTGGATTTGTTTAGGTATATTTAAATCTATACAACTAAAATAACATTTGTGGTCTATGCGACAGATTTTTTTTACAATAAATCAGATCAAAGTGAGGTTTGTGCCACATACATAGTCACACAATTGTTGAAGCAATGAAAAGATTTTATGATTGCTCAGTCACAGTTTTAAAAAGGAAAAAAGAAACATAGTATGTCTCTACATAAAGATTATGAAAATTGTAACATTACAACATTTAAAGAAAATTAACCAATATAAATATTTCTTCAATATTCAATAAGTTATTTATTCATCAAACACATTTAATAAATACACACGTTTATATCAAAAGCTGTTAAAAACAATCTCCTCCAAACTTTTGCAAGCTTAACTTGTTGAAAATCTTTTTTTTTCTTTTTAGGTTGTTTCTTAAATTATTTATTTAAAGCTCCCTGGCTTAAAATAATACTTGTGGTTTCTTTATTCGATCATAAGTCAATTACCGTTCATGCAATAACGGCACATCATAAAGAAATTAGCTGTGGTAATGTTTCGTTAATTCTAGGCTATAAAATATCATGTCTTGAACAAAGATGTCCACCAGACCTACGCAGTTTATTAACCACATGAGGTGTTCATAATAAAATATCGGCTAATTGGCGTATTTGTGTGCATAATAATGCTTTCGTTGTCGTCAGCATTCTCCCCTAAAGCCGTAAACACAGTTGTCAAAGCTCTCAAGCAAACACTTACTGTAGCACAACAGCATCCCGCAAAGCAAAACTTGCTGACGGGCGACTTTGTATAAGAACTTCATACTGCTTGAGCAATTTCTGAACATGTAAAATGAAAGGGTAAATAATTCTCTCTGAGGCTGGGCGCTTTGGAGGAAGACAAGTCCTCACTTTCACTAGTATATTAGGTGAGCTTGAGCAAAAATGTTATTAATGCGCAAATTAAAAAAATCTGTTCATTTGTGTTTTATTTCATTTACACGACAATCGTATTTTGTATGTGAGTTTGTGGTTGTACAACTTAAAGAAATGAATTATTGAAAGCAGTAATTTAGATTGTATGTTTTGTGTAATCGAGTACTTTTTCAGGAAAGTGCAGACACTTGCGAAGATCTGGAGTGAAGTGGCAGTAATAATCCACGCAGAATAAAGTTCAGGAAAAAGTATTTTCATTGTTAAAGAACAGCATAATTTTATCAATAAAATTCTAAAACACAGCAGTACAAAAACAAATAAAAATAACATGATAAAAAACGATTAATAATTTTTGAAGCTTTTGTATTCTGCTAAAGTTTGTTTCTTGAATAGATTAACAAGCTGTTTTGACTTAAATTAGAGAATTCGTAATTAAGTTAAGTTTAAAAATTAAGTTTTAATGTGTCTTTTATTTTTAAAATGTATTTGAGCACTTTATCAGCACATTCGTGGAACTGTTGTAAAAACTACATGAGAAATTTACATTTTCGGCATTTAATGAAGTTTTTAAACTGTGTCTGTAACTTTACTGTGTGCTGTGTAAGCAATTGGGGGTCAAGGGCCATTTGTGGAGAACATGGAGATAATGGGAGTTGAAGCAGTTGACCTTTTACTTTAGTTTATCTTATCTGATCTGTTTCAAAAGCACATTGAATTCAAATATTGTGAATAAACAAAAGTGTATATAACATCTATTCTATTTTTTTTACTTCTGAGTTTTTGACACTTTGTGTTTAACACATTTTTGATTCGATAATTCGAGTGGTTTTATGAGAACACTTTAACTTAGTTTAACTCTTTGTATACAGTCAGAGAGTCCGATGGGTTTATTTTCATTTAAGCTACATATAAGTAAATATCAAAACGCAACACTGTCCCTCCTGGACCACAATGCAAGAACAAAAAGTGTAAAATTATACAGTACAGATACACAGCAGGGCCATAAACATGGGACCTATAATAAAGTGTTCTAATCTAAATGTATTATTAAGAGTGAAGACTTGAGAATTGTCTTGATTAGTCTGCTGTACTTAGTAAATGGTACAAAACCAAAAAAGTGGTTTTGCTGCTACATTGTTAGCAACATCCAGTTATATGTAAAAATAAAAATTCAAAAAGTAATTTTATTTTAGTTATATTTTTGTTATTAGTTATATTATTAGTTACATAGTTGTGCTATTATAGGTATGTGTGTGTGTGTGTGTGTGTGTGTGTGTGTGTGCCCATTATGTATGTCATAGTAAACACTTAAAGTCATTCATAAATATATGAATGACCCAGTGTATTAAAAAATACAATATTTTGAGTCATTTAGTGAAACAAACATTTAGAAATCTTTAAAATTCCAGGACTGGCATTAAAAAAGCTTGCCCATCATGAATTTAAGGTCTGACTTTTAACCTTGTAAAGGTCTGCTTCACCCAACATATTCTTTAATACAGAACTATTTCAAAGTCATCTGCCCAACCTGTCTGTTTGAACCCAGACAAAAACAGGTTGTGCAGCTGTGTTAGCATGTGTAAGTCAGTGTACGTGTGTGTGCGTGTGTGTGAGGAGGAGACAGAACGACAGCTTCCTGTAATTATCCTCTTGAGAGGCCTTGTTTCTCGTCCCCGGAACATAATGGCGGAAGTTATTCGCTGTCTATCATCATCGGCGAGAGCGAATGATGCGTGAGGAATGAGATGAGGGGATGAAAAAAGTGTCAAGCTGACAGTTCGGCTCACTATGCAGCAAGAGGGAGTTGTCATATATCTTTTTTCAAAAGGGCTACCTGTCACTTGAATATGATGTAGGGACATGGAAAATCTAATATCTGGAGATGAAATTTGCATTGAAAATGTGTAAGGTTATTTGTCTTTTAGAGCTTTTGACTTATTTTAAATTGTAAGGATTTAATTGGTTCAGCCATTTTTCATGCAGTGCTAACATACTTTTTTGCAATATGCACAAGTGTTCATTAGTAAGATCACAATGACCAAAAATGTCTGTATGTTACTGGTGTTATCAATCAATTCCACCATACTTCAAAAATCATCCACAAATACGCTATATTTCATTTTATAATTTAGTTGGGACCTCTCTGGATATTAGGGATGTACATATAATTAAAGACAGCCATGGCCTGGTGGTTAGAGAACTGTGATTTGTGAACGTAAGGCTGATGGGTCACAATTGAAGTGTCCATGAGCAAGGATCCTAACCCCTACCCTGGGGGCCGTGGCTAGTGATGTCCACTGCTGCTTATTAGTGTGTCTACTAGCGTGTGTAAATGTTTGTTACCCAGCACAAATATGGTTAAATGTGGCGGTTTGATTCAAAAAGCACAGAAGTAAAAAAAAGGGGTGTTCTAAAACATTATTTTCTATGTTTGTTCAAATCTGCAGGTATGTTGGTAAATAGCTGAACAAGTAATACACATTGCAGAAGATTGTGACTGAAGATTTTACATTTTAATTTAATAAATATGCTTAAAAGTATCAAGAAGTATCAAATTTGTTAATGCTTTTTTGTAATCTAGTTATTATCCAAAACCCTGAGTATAGACAGATTAAATGAGTTTGTATAAACCAGTAAGCTTTGTTTCATTGGCCTACTAAATTTGGCAACAGTATAATTTCATTAATGAAAGAGAAGCTGTGTCTTCTGTGTCCAGTCTGTGTTGGCCTAAAGTGAATAAACTGGTATCCACCAGAGAGCAACAACGGCTTAATTAGAGTTTTGAGGAGCAGATTTCCCAGAGGACAAGGATACTCTCACTCTTATCCTGCATCTCTCACTCCCTCTCTCTCTCTCACTCTCTGTCAGTGGTACATAAACAAGGCTGTGTATTATTTTTAATCAGACAATGTGACACAGGTGATAATTTATGCTCAATCGACAGGGGCGGAGATGGCTAATCTGGATAAAATGGTTGGAAGTAGCTCAGGGGGGTCAAAGGGTCATGTAAAGTCAAGATGTCACTCTGAGAGTGTGTGGTAGCAGTAATGTAATTACTGCACAAGCCAGGTCTTTAATGTAAACATGCATGGCTCATATCACTCTTTTGTGCTGACTTGGGGATGGTATGATATTGATAATTACACTATCGGTTTAAGAGCCAAACTATTTTGTAAACAGATGTTAAAGAACATCCTAAAAAGAACAACTGCTTATCATTTTTACAAGGATTACTTCCGCCTTTAATAATACATTGTCAAATCTGCCACAGTGGTGAGGCAGCTATAAATTAGACAAGACTGAAAATTGCTTTGGGCGCTAAAGGCTGATTTACCTAAATAAAAGTTTCAAATGGCATAGGTGTTTTCAAATAGGATTTGGCTTAATCAATATCAGAATAAAATCTAAATGTATATTTATTTACATCTTATTGAAAAACACTATAACTAAAAAACGATGTCACATTTACTAGCACCCAAATTTGTGTTGGATACAAAATGTAACTGGTCGTGTGTAATATGTTATACAATGTTTATGTAATATAATTTACACATGGGTCAAAATGTGTAATAGTAAGCAACTGACACAGAGTTTCCTACATATCAGGTCTGCCGTATGATAAGCCACTTCAACATTTATGTGTGTGTGTGTGTGTGTGTGTGTGTGTGTGTGTGTGTGTGTGTGTGTGTGTGTGTGTGTGTGTGTGTG
>JAOUQU010000021.1:635961-662814 GCA_028566735.1 Ammoglanis amapaensis | reverse complement strand
TGTGTGTGTGTGTGTGTGTGTGTGTGTGTGTGTGTGTGTGTGTGTGTGTGTTTGTGTATGTGATTCCAGTTTAATCACAGCTTTTGCTCAGCGTTTATTGAAAATCGGACCAAGTGAGCTGTTTGCACTCCCCATCCAGGGCAAAATTAAATTAAATTGTGGTTTGTCAGAGGTTTCCCGTGAGTGAGAGAGATAAAAGAGAGGGAGAAACTGAAAAAGAGAGGTGCTTCTCCTCGTCAGACCAGTGATAAATGCGCTGGGCGATCAACACAAGAGCTTCATTAAGCCATACATCACAGGGGTAATTTAACATGTCTTCACATCTGCTGTCTCTCATCCCCCATCACTTCTATCTCAGCGAATATGTGAGCCTTTATGTATGTGAATGTTTGTCTGGGGTGTTGGGGGATCGAAAGGGTAAAGAGATCCCCCCCATAACTGTTGTCAGCAGACAGATCTTATTCCTGCTGGTATTAACAAGGTTTCATGTATGTGTTGACATGGGGATTTTGTTTTCTTTGTAAAGACAGTGTTAAAATAGAACACATGCACACACAGACGCACAACTGCTCGCGTGCTGGTACTCTACATCTGCAAATTAAAGTAAAGGCATGTAGGGGGTAGCTATTTAATCTTAAATTGCTATTTATCATTACAGTCATTTGTTCTTAACCCTTAACACAAATCATTCTAATTCTTAACACAAATTAAAATTACAAAGATAATAATAAAACATATGTTGTATAAAATGTTATAAATTTACAAAATTAAATTAATCTCAGAAGTAAACATTTTTAATCGAACTGACATAAAATCTGAGTCCTAAAATTTGAGACCAAAGCTGTATCCCAAACTACACTCCATCCAATATCTAATGTATTGATTTGGGGTTCATATTAGATTTTTTTAACCTTGTCCAGTTTTTCTTTGTGTTGATGAAGTATAATCTTCATTCATTTCTGTCCTGAATGATAAATTTATGGTCGACTAAGCCAAGCCTATACTAAATTATAACAACTAATGAACCCCAGGAGACCCAAGCAATGATATCCATGACAATTTGCATATTTTACCTTTCTAGCAATTCATTGCTCAAGATAATAAAATATTTTGCCATAATGAAAGTGGGTTTTGATCCCGGCATACATATTTAGTTTAATTACTGTACATAAAATAAAATAGAATGTCTTTGTTTGTCATTACACATACAGATGTACAGTACAGCAAAATTATTTTTTTGCATATCACAATTGTATAGATGTTGGGGTCATATAGCCAAATCAGAATTTAAACCAGCAATCTTCTGGCTGATAGCCCAGAGCTCTACCCACTAGACTACACTCTCCCTAGTATGTATTATGGTATATCTGCCTTTGATTTGAGTTAAGGTTAGCATTTAGGATAGTGTACAGGTTGGGTTATGATTCAAGACGGGGTTAAAGTTAGAAAAGAGCTAGAAAAAGTGTCACCTTAGGGTTAGGTTTAAGAGTTAGAGTAAGAGTTAATGATAGGGTCTGGGTGTAGTTAAGGTTCCAGTCGTGTTGGGTTTCACATTGTAGTTAACTTTATAATAAATTTAAGCCTGTCATATTTAATCATTTATAACACATGCATTTATCTTTTGTATTTTTAGACATCAAACTTCATCAATCAAAGTAAATATAAGGCTCATTTAATTTGTCCGATATGATCGAACCTTTTTTAGCTTTTTGAACTGTAAAGATATTAACAATCTTACACCTAGATTGTTAAACAGACAGAATAATGACCTTAGAAATGAAACCAAGTGTGCTAGGATTAGGGTAACTGAAAATTTGGGTTGGTCCAAATAAGGGTTGGTCATTTTTCACATATTAAATTATATAATTTTAATGATCCGATTTTGTTTTGATTCAAAATGTTGAGCTTGTGTTAATGTGTTTGTGTTTGTATGTGTAATCATCATGATCAGTTCTGCTCATCTCGACTCGGTGTGACAGAAAGCAGATTAATGGGTAGATGACAGATGACTACATACTGACATGGCATCAGCAAACAGCATCGTGCCATTTAACTGCAATTACACACAAGGTTTTTTCATCCAAATCTGCTGAAGAAATATTAATCACACGGATGACGGGTGTGTATGTGTGTTTATGTGCATTTAAACACCTGCCAACAAGTAGCCAACCATTTCTCTGTATTACAGACATATTATAGAATGGGCATGACCATTCTCGAATTGTATAATGCTGATTATTAATATATTGTTCTTAATTATTTGTGACAGTCTGTGACTCATAAAAAAATAGGCTCTTGGTTTTTTAATGAAACAACGTGATCGCTGAAATTGCTTGATGGACCTATTTGTCACCGGAGGAGTGGTCTGCTACTCTCCGGATCTGCAAATGAATAATGGATGCTTCTGAAATCCATTTGAAAGTCAATATGAACTGTGGAGTTGGTGGCATTATGAAAAACACAAACTTACAGGAGGGTGGAAGAGTGTAGATGGATTACTACTTGCTGTAGTGACCTTTTCCTTTAACTTTGGTAAAACATTTCAAGTTGGTAAGCTTCAATCAAAATCTATGGTTTTAAGACAATGTTATATGATTTACTACTTTACTTTTTTCGTTTTAAAGAAAGAGGAGCTGGATTTAAAATGTGAAATTAATGTATCTTAATGAAATTAAAACCAATTTAATCAACTATTTGAATTCTTAAGACAGACTTACATGCTTTTTGGACATGAACAATGGGTACTTGCATTGACAAGCAGTTGACTAATATCTGAGTGATGGTGACCTGAATAGAATCCCAATTGTAGCTTCTACTGGATGCTAATGATGTCTGCACAGAAACGAGGAATAATATCGAACAGTGTGTGTTTCCATGTTCTCAATCGGAGCTTAGACTCTTAATGTTTGTGTCAAATCACAGCACTCACTACTACAGATATCCCAAACATTTTGTTTACGCTTTACTGTATTTGCAACATGTAATGTTACATTAATTTTATAATAGAACTCTTGGTTGTTGAAGTCTCCACTTCTATTTTTATGTCTTTAGTAATAGATCCCAAATAGCAAGATGAGAAAGCAATTTCCAATTTCCAAATGAATCAAGACTTATTTGCATTCCAATACTTTGTATCATCCTTGTTATCAATAAGGTGTTGTTTTTTTGTGTCTGATTTATCGTAGAAGCCTTTATTTACTCCACATGCTCTAATTGGATATGACTGAGAGGATGAGTTTTATTGATTCGAGTACCAGTTGCTTTAGGCTCTGTCTCCTGTATGCATTGGGTCTGGATCAATAAACACACCTTCTTTCCCACCCCCAACCCAGGAGACATTGTTTTATTTACTTTTGCCTGGTTGGATGGATTGATTGAAACCTGTAATTGTTTACTGTGGGTTCATCACTTTGACCACCACTATAATCATTTGTCATTTTTTCTGATGAACCTGACAGTAGTTTAACTTCAATTGAGGCCTATCTGTGAGTGATTGTTCAACACTTTCTTTCTGTTATCTTTAGAATACATTTACAGGTATTCTACAATATTTAGTTTTATGATTGTGATGTATTTGTATGTATTTAGCTTTTTGAGAGACCGTGTGTGTGCATAATTACATAATTAATAATTAAATTTTGCTGTATTTGCATTAAGGTGACATGGGTGTCACCCAATGTACAAAAATAGTTTATGGTAATGTTCCCTATATACAGATAGGTAACAAATTGCAAAATAACAAAAACATTACCTAATGACTTAGTAAGATGCTGCACCATCACTTTCCCCCAAACATAAGTATAAATGATTGTCAATTGAAAGTATTTATTAAATTATTGAAAAAAAATAACTACTTGTGCTTTGACTTTTTATTTTAAAAACTATATGAATTTTGGTGGGTTTTGTTAAAGCTTTTAATAATCTCTTTAAACCTGTTGCTAGCAGTGAACACCAAAGGTATTCAATTTAGATTCCCATGATTAGTCCTTTGTTGAATGCTCTTAAATGAAAAAACAAATGAGCCCTCTTCAAAGTTGCCTGGTTGATTCCAGGTTTAGCAACATCAATCTTTCATGTCAGTTGTGAATTACTTTTCTTTCAGCTCAGTCTGTCTGTACAGTGGGAAAGATTAACACGTGTCGCCCTAAGCACTCCTTTGGGAAGTGCAGTCTGGTTAGGACAGTGACCAGTGGAGTAGTAGCTCCTCTGGGAGCTTTTACACATTAGTAGTCTTTTCTCTTTGTCCTTATACTAAATATGAGTCTTTTGCTCACTGAGTTCGTCTACCAGGTGACCTCAACAGCAATAAAACGGTATTATCTGTCTGGAGCCCTGAGCAGATGGAGGCCAATTAGTTAGAAAAGCCTGGAGAGGTTAGAGGATGGCTGATTAAAGACCAGATACTGTAGAAAACACACAGGGACTGTCTGTGCAGCTTCCACTCAGTCCGCCAAGTTATGACCTGTTTTGTTATGTCCTCTATAAAGTTCCCACAACAATCTTAGGCTGTGTCGCTTACAAGGACTAAAGTTTTAAAATATTTCATGAGCTGCTTAGCAAAAACTGGTTTTGAGCACAAGAAAATTAGGAAAACATTTACATTTACATTATATTGGGAATCCATGTTAAATCCAATTAATTTAAACAAACAATTAAAAACAAATATATATCATGATGTTCAAAATAAGAAGCAGTATTTTATGCTAGCATATTCAGCATTGCCACCGGATGGCTGTTCACCAGGCTGCATAAGTGGTGACGGACCCAAGCCTAGATAAATAGGAGCGTTGAGTCTGGACACCATGTGGCAACCTCTTACAGAAGCAGCTGAATGGAAATTGCTGGCAATCATACAAGACAAGACTCCATGAAAGCAGTGTTCTTGTAAATATTGAAAATATAAGAAAAAACTTGGATATACATTTCTGGAACAGTCATACAAATAAAACCTCTCTATTAGATGACCAAATTGCAAAATTAGCAGTTTTGCTAATAACTGTTTTTCTTTAAATCAACATTTAAAGCTGTAGGGTATAGAGCAACATTTGGGAACCACTGACTCCTCTATTATTAGAACAAAAAAGCAGACTTGCAGTAAATTAATTTGACAAGAGCTTTAAAAATAAATACATTTAAAACAAGTCCAATTTCAAAAGCAATGTTTTTGTCAGAGGTATGTCAGAATATATGTATCTTAATGTAGAAAATTATTTATACACAAGCAAGGATTTAAACGACCTAATATTTTCTCCCAAAATTCCACATTGTTCGGGGTGGGGGGGCAGTTGTGGGGGCTAATCACCTTCTCCAAAGATTAGGTGGTGACACACTGATTTATATTAAAGAGAGAAAAGGTATGATTTTTGACTTCTGGTTTAAATTATTGCACAGATTAACATTGCACCTACAATGTCGATGTTTGCATCTTTGCATATTTTCATTGGAATTATATATAATGATGTGATAGTGTATATTGTCCAAACAATTGATGGATAAAGGATTTGCTCAAGGGCCCAACAGTTGAAACCTGGCAGTAATTTATTGGTCAAACTATTTTACTAAGGTTATAGATACAAAAAAACATTATTGACTCTAGTATTTTTTATTTAAAAGCTAGACAAACAAACGGCGAGCTGAAAGTCTAAAAGCTGCACAAGCTTCACAAATATTTTAGTTTTTTTTTTCACACGATTGGTTTCCAACCTTGCTGTACTAACGTGTTCTCTGAGTCAGACGGCAAGCCTTTGTAAAAAGTTTTCCCTGAGGCCAGGTCGAGACTTTAATCCAGTTGGCCGTGGTGAAGGGAAATGCAAGATTATGTACATGAATGGGAGCAATTTGCCCCCTCCTCTACATAATATAAAAAAGAGAGAAAAACAAAAATGCACCATCTGATACCCTAGAATTAGCTCTTTTGTCTGTAATCCTTTCTAAGTGTGCGTGAGTGAGCGAGACAGTCTTCTCAGGTGAATACTTGCTGACAGCTCAAACACAACAGGTGGCACCATATTGAGCATTTTATAGACTTTTATGTGTTGTCTTTATTTCAAAAAGATCACATTACATCATGCTGGACTTTTACCAAAACTAATAATTTGTGCTTTCATTTTCATTTAAGTACTGAACTGGAAACATAAATGATGATAAAACTGAATTAAATACGTAAAGAAAATAAAAATTCAACTGATATACTAAATGACATACATACATAAATACACCTATGTGGAAACATTCATCACAAATGTAGTAAGATCTGACAATGTGTTTTGTGTGGACCAGTTAGTGATTGCCAACAGATTGAAGGCTTTTTACCAAAAAATGATACATTAATTAAAAAAAAACTAAAAGAATGAATCGATTTAGGGTAAGGCTTAGGAGAAGTATGAATTAGCTACATTTGTTATTAAGTGAAACTTAGTTTAAACAATGATCCTCAGACAATATACTGTCACAATACTGTGAGAAGCTTCGACTAAGATTTAGGACAAAAATAAACTTTATAAATATTGAATGACTAAATGATACAAGAATCTCTATTGATTGATGATTATTTGGTTCCAATAAAACAATAGTATCTGATATATAGAATAACAAGTAACATACACTGAGATGTATTATTATATTTAGATAGCATCCAAATCTATTGTCCACTTCAGATGTTCCATAGACAAATTAAGTCAATTTTAAGTGTATAATAATGTTTTTACAAAAAGCATTGTCACACAACAGCTTCACAAGTAGCTACTTATCTTTAATGTGCAAAGACAACTTATTATTATTTCTTTAGCACACTACTACTGGGTAATATGAGCTAATAATGTTAAAATGTTTTTGTTAATGTTTGTTACCCTTCTAGCTTCAAATCTGAATGGCCCTCTGCAAATTTATTTGAGACATGGCTTTTGAATACAGTCTAAAGGAATTTGCCTCATACAATTTGCTTTGAATCTATTCTGTCTGATTGGCTTTCCAGCTCTGTGAGCCTCAATAACTGGGAAAGTCCACAACTGTTCCCATTGTGCCCAGACCTGCAGGCTTCCTAAAGCTCAGGCCTTTATTTCAGTCGACCGTTTTCTGTTAGCATTTCTATTGAGGTAGAAAGGTGGAAGTGAGGGACATTGTCCCTTTGACCTCACTCAGTGGGACACTTCCAGATTCATATCCTTCCTCACCAAAGCTTGACAGACTGTGAGAGCGGTGTTTCGAGCTGCTCTGCTAACTAGTAAATGAGATGCACTCTGCTCTGTCGGTCAAGTGAAAGCTCAAAAAGAGCTGGTGGCTGTACTGCAGGAAGCTGCAAGGTTATCACTCCTGTTATTCATCACAGCTAGGGGTTGTTTCAAGCACTGGCAAGTACAAAAGGATTTGTTAGCCAGTGCACCAAGGAAATTGTAAAGGTTAAACTTTAGCTGTATTTCATAAAGCATTTAAAATAAAAGTAAAAAGCATGCGTCAAAAAAGTAAAAAACACAAAATATTATAAGGGTATTAAAAGTAAAGTCATACAAGTAAGTGCTTTTTATTAACATATATGTAGAAATAAAAATCTTTTGAATTTCTATTTATCAAAGTTTTAACTTAAAAATTTAAACACTTAACAACCTATGCCTTATTTTCCACTTATAAATAATGTATTATAAATGCTGTAATAAAACAATCCTATAGAGAAAATGTATCCTGCACCACTTTTCTTTGGTTTACTAAGTGAACTTTTACATTTTTAATCCCATATTATTACTTTTGCACTTCTTACATTTTTCATGCCACACCTTTATACTTCAATATGGGGCTACTTATATCATTTAGTCATTTTCAAATGTAAATATTATTTAGATATTACCAGAATAATTTTACTCTGGGGTGTTAGCACAAAACAGGTGAACATAAAGTTATGTTTAGGATTTCCATGAAGTACTCTAACATGCTCTATACATCCCCAGCAGCAACTGATCTAAGTGGAGCTACAGGCCTGGTGGGTCACTTAACAAACCGAATTAGCCTTGTCTGTGGGGGAACTAATCAGAAACTGTTTCCTTTGATTTCCATTGGAATATTTGGTGGCACAAGCAACATAGAAATTTGGAGAGTTGCATGGACCAACATATTTGTTTAGAAGAGTGCCTTTGCATATCATCTCTTTAGAATTCTAAGTTATATCTGATGTTTTGGACTCTTATGTGTAAGATACACATTACAAGTCTAAAACCTTAATCACTTGGCTATGGCTAACCATATTTCTGTAATTAAAAAGTAAACCATAGCAAACAAATTGAATGAAAAAAGTATTTATTTTTATGTATAACAATTTGTCACAATATTGGAGAGATAAACTGAAGCAAGCATTTTGATACCAAACAATTGTAAAAGAGTGTACATTATGTGTTTGTATGTGTAAGTATGTATGAGTCTGTCTTAAAAAAATCATTTTTGAGGTCTAACACAAATCCTTTATAAATATAGAATCAGAGAGAATCTAAGCTAGTAGGCCTTTGGTTGGCTGTTTGGCCACAACAGCCACACTCACGCCCTTCACTTCCACTCCACAAAATTGATGCCCCCACAGATTGGAGTGCGCTGACAGGTAATAGTTAGCATGATAACTACTCAGATTTCATCAACCGTCTGGCTCTGTCGTTTTCTGTCTCTCTCTCTCACACACACTCTCTGTGCATTCTGGGAGAATTCTCAGCAAAATTACTTTTCGGGCCAGAGATGGGAATGAAAACCGGCTTCAAGTCAGTGTCGGCTGCTGATGAACAATAGATCAGAAAAACACGGAATGCCCTACCCATGACACAGAAGCAAAAATTCATGGATGCTGTGCTGCAACCACCCACACATGGTATCATGTTCTGTCGAGGATAATATCAAACATGTATATAGATTTATCAGTTCGTTGTGCTTTTCAGGGCCACTTAGTGACACTTACATATTTACTATAGGGGTAGAAATAACAGCCTGTGTGATCATGTTTGATTTTCAGATGAATATACGTAACCTCTTGACAGGCAGGTGTTCAGTTACCATAGCAGCATCACCAAAGACTACAAAAAACGAACTAATAGAGTGACACATACACACCGTTGTCATGGCACCTAGAAGGACATAACTTTTCAAGCAGGATGCTAAAATTGAAAGGTGTCTAAACTGTTATTATGTGCTATTTGCCAGCAAAATGTGTGCATCAGAGCGTAAAGAGAAGTGGTGAGAAAATGGCAGACGAGAGCTGACAGATCCGCCACAGTGAGCGGGAGAAGTTTGACTATGTTGGCAAAACTTTTGTTTCTAGATATGTGGTTATAGACTGCTGTAGTAAAGAAGTAGTAAGTTGTACAAACATATTTTATACTACTGTATATTTGTTGGTTTGTATTGTAAAAATCACACTTTGCACTAACTCACACGCCCATTTTCAACTGTCAGCAGTGTTATTTGCTGTACACAGACTGGCTATGTTATAAATGGTTAAAACCCGGGTAAGGGTGTTATTGCCTTTGTTTATTGTTCCTAGTAAAACCCAACCTGTTATGACCCTGACCAGAATGAAGTGAATAATATAATTAAAGATTTGTTATCGAGAAATACTTCACAGCATGATGGGGCCTGAGGTCCCACAGTTTGAAGCAATAGTCGTGTCCATGTGGGGGTTTCCTTAAAGTACTGTGAAATCTTGACTTAATAATTGGTTCCATAATCCAGCTTGTATATTCAATCAAATTTCCTCATTAAAATGAATTGTAAATATACTTTTTGATACTTTAAGTTTTTTGTTATGTGCTGTAATAGGAAATATGTATGAATAACTAATCACACACATTGTAATACATAATCAAAAACAAAAAAACACAATTTAAAAAAAGCTGTTTTCATTTTTCTTGAGGATCAAACATTGCAACCTTGATCCTTGGACAAAGATTAGAAAATGTTCACATTCCATGAGGAGTTTCTTCAGTATATTCAGATTCTGATGGAAAATCATTATAAAGAAATGAATAGTTTTCTTTTTCTTCTTTGATTCATTTCTTCTGTCAGGAATTACCACAGCGGATCAATAATGATCCGCATTATTGATTTGGCATAGTTTTCACACCCTTTCACATTTCTCCATAATGTCCTTCTTGATATAACCCTTCCTATTTATCTGGGCTTGGAATTCATGTGTTCCCATTTAACCTTATAGCATGTTTTTGAAGGACACCACAGCACATAGAGGGATTGCATAAAGACACAGGAAGAACATGCAAATTCCACACAGAAAGGAACCACTCCACTTCATCAAGAGATCAAACCTAGGGCCTGGATGTGAGGCGAGACAACAGTTGTTGTGGCAGTTAAATCAGTTATATTACAGTCTTTAAGAGCTCCCTGAAAATAAAAATAGCCGAATAAGTAAATATTATGTTATTTTTATGTTAAGTAAATATTTATGTTATTAATTGCAGTAAATCCTGCACTATTCTTATTCGTCAACCATCAAATTGATAAGAAACATGACAAGGCATTTTTAATAAGATTATTAAACCACATGCAGTTTTGTATGAATAGAAACAAATTCTCAGCAATGCATTTAAAATCTTTTTGCATAAGTTTTGCACAAGCATTAAAAAGTGCCTCATTTATATTCACATAATAATGATTCTAATTTTTATTTCCCGACAAAGAGTATTTATTATTCTTTTTTGTATTTGGTTTTAGAAACAAATAAACTACATTTGGTTGTGTTTGACGTGGATCATTATTGGAAAAATGAATAATTTGCTCATAACTATGTATTGATTTTGTGTGACATATTACAGGCTAGCATCAGCGCTCTTACAATTTACACAACTGCAAAAGGTTCAATAATATAATTCAATGGTGTTTTCTCGATTTCACAATTCATCAACTGGTAGCTAATCTTACACAATGTGGACTATTTGTTACACGTGTCAGTTTTTGATAGACATTTATTTAAAAATAAATAAATCAAATGCGGATGAAAGTATGGTGTTTTGACATTGAGTTGGAGGGGCTTTTTCCCCCTCCCCGTCGAGGAAAAACAGCTGTGGGAACCTTTATAATACGTTAAGTATTTCGGGGCCTTTCAGATGGTGAAATTGTGCGGAAAATGTCTCTGCCGCTACTTCTTTTTCTCCTCTCTGCACTGGACCCATTAGAGAACATCTGGTCCTCTTTTCTAACTGGCTGAGTACATGCGGCCTGCTGGGGCTTCCTGGGAAAACTCAACACTTATTTTCACAATCCTTCCACACAACTAAAAGAAAAAAACAATGCATGCATGAATGGATGATTACAGTCGGTAATAACTAAATAGATAATCCAAATTTTGCCTGTATCTTCTAAATATTATGCATGTTTGACAGTCTGAAGAGTGTAATTAAATATCAACAGTTAGAGATATTCTTTATAAAGCATTACAAGCTGAGATTTTTTCTAAATCTATTAACAAACACATCTGTTTTTTGATTGTTTATTATTAATTTAAATGTGTACTGCATCTAAATCCACATTAAATATACAGTGAATTCGTAATTTCTTTTTTGTTTGTTTGTTTGTTTGTTTTTTATTAACCTTTTAATCCTCGTCAGGGTCACAGCTAGTCCAGGGGCTTCTTGCAAGCAACGTCAGAATACTCACAAAAAATTACACTAATCCAATGCATGGCTTTTACCAGTATTGTTTTGCCAAGTTTTTGTTATGCACCTGTGAATCTACACTTATCTAATTTCATCCTTAATGATGTCAAAATACATTAATACAAAAATATTGTATACATTTTACATTACTGCTACCAGTTTCACTGGTATGATATTTGTCGGGTGATGTGCAGTGTCTCTACTTCAACATAGCAGTTCTGCACAAGAGTTTAACTTCTATCATACCAAAGAGTCTTTGTCCTCATGTACCTTACCTCTCACAGCAGTGCCTTCTGTAATTTTTTGAAGTGTAGCGATGATTGGATGTGTGTTTAACTGTCGATAAATAACATCCTCTTTGTTGTATAGTGAGATTTAAGGTGTATTTCTTGATGCAGTGGTTGTATTTATGTATTCGAGTAACCTGACAATGTTTCATTTCAAGCTTTCTGGGGTCAAAAAAGAAAACTTTTGTCACACTGAGTCTTTTTATTATAATCCTATGTAATATGCATACAATACTGAGCTGGTTTGGATATGGTGTTTACATGTAGGGTACTAGACATGTAGGTTAGTTGTTGTTACAATAACTATTTGTGGTTATAGTATTTGTTGATCGTATTACTTGCATTTATAACCTTGTTTCAGTCTAACCCAGTTTAAAAAAACGTAATTTAACTATTTTAACTCTTTTGCTGAATCTGACTCATTCATTAAAGGAAATGCTTCATTTCCCGAATTTGATACTGAACTGTGCAGGTAATTTAAAAAAGAATAAATAATTTTATATAAAGAGAAAGTTAACGTAGGTATTCATCTGTGGTATTCATCAAGCTCACTTTAGTGAACAAGTAAAGTAAAAAAAAGTAAGGCAATGTCAGGACATCAGTGCACTACAACAAGGAATAGGCTCTGATCATGGTCATTTTGCTTTGTGAGTGACGTAAAGACTGAAGATCTTAGGAAATGTCAGAGCAATTTCTATGCGTTCCATCCAAAGGGGCATCGGGTAATTTTAAAGCTCCTTCCATATCCAGCACTCTATATGTCCTATATGTTTTAGTCCCATCCTTTCTGCACTATTCTCTATCTCGCCTCTTCACAAGTGTCTTTATTTTTCTCCTGACATTTGAGGTGCAGATTTCTTATAGCACTTATGCTAATTGGTGGCACTGCAGTCTGCTCCCAAAGCGGTCACATGCTGCTCAGTCCTCGCTGGCTGATATTTTCAACTCTTTGCCATTTGCAGCATACAGAGGCTGCTAAGAGTAAATCTGAAAGCAGACAAATTGCACTGAAATTGCATCAGATTGCCAACATAGTGCAAAGGTAAATTGCTTGCAAATCTTTTTAAACCCCTGGCTGGTTTTTCCTCTGGCAGGACTCCCTGCAGAATGGCCTTCAAGGCCTACAGAATGGACTAATTGGTGACCCTTTTCCCACAGTGGGGCCTTGTAATGAGAGTAAGCACTTGCACAGCCAATTACCCTTTTGTGTAGTGACTTCATTACATTCATATCTGGATAATATTTTTGTTTTGTCATCTAATATATGGAAAGTGTTTCTTTTGATAGTGCTCAATGGTTTATGCTCAATCCATTTTGCTAATGGATGCTGCTTGACTTTAAAGAAGCATGAAGGTTGCGCAAAGGACAGGAAATTCACTGATGGATATTACAAAGGTATTTGTTTATCCAATAATGATTCCAGTGAAGAAAATATATATCATACAGTTGTTGTTTGTGTGTCAGAATAATTGTTAGTATATGTCTTATGTGGGAAGCCAGTAACTCACAAATTAAAAAGGACAATTTTTTTTTTTAAAGAGATGCTGGACTTATTAACTCATGTGTGTGTCCAGGAGGGCAATTCACAGCAAGAATTTCCAGGGTTTGGTAGTTTTCATCGATATGTCCAAAAAACTGAACATTCTTTCTTAAAACTCAAGTTAATACAAGTTAAGACTTATTGTAGATAAAATAACAGCTGAATTTTTTTGACATTTTTTATTATTTTATTATGTTATATATTTACTTTGGGGTTAAATGTTATACGCTTTGGAACCTTACTGGCTAAGATATGTTTTTGTAATAATTAAAAGATTTTTATATTTTTTTATTCTTTGTATGCTATAAAATGTGAGTGTCTGAATTGGATATCCTGGTCTCTGAGAGAGAGAGAGAGAGTGAGTGAGTGAGTGAGAGAGAGAGAGAGAGAGAGAGAGAGAGAGAGAGAGAGAGAGAGAGAGAGAGAAACATTGAAGGGCCAAGACAAGAGTGAACAGCAAAAATAATAAATTAATCAGACAACTTTTAAAGTTGCCTTAAACACTATTTTTACCCGTTAGTAATAGCGCATAGAGTCTTGTAATGATACACTCTACCCACAATGCAACATAATTCATGGTACTGGGTTGAAAAAAAGAAGACAAATAATTATTTCAACATCTATTAAGTTAAATATCGTATTTGTGATATTTATTTATTTTTAACACTAAATATCAAGGTGAAACACACACACTGTGAATACACTAAACACCAGAACAGTGTTAATTATAACATCGTTATCAATAGCGCCAGTGCCATCTGCAGTGTCAGAATAAGAATCACGTCGAATCGATCCTTACCAATCTCACTAATATTAATGGCATATTCATTTCTATCGTTTTGAAATGCATCTATCCAGACAGCTCAGTATCAAGTGTCCACATACTTTTGGCCCAATAGAATCCATTAATTGAGAACCTCTACTTTTTATGTGGAGCTTCTTGGAACAGTATTAATCATGCTCCAGCTGATTGTAATCCTTGGCACAACATTTACCAATGCAGAGCTTTTTTAGCATTGCAAAATATAATAAGCATACGATTTCAAGACTGCCTGAAGACACCCAACCAACTGATAACACCACTGGGGATTTTTAAAGCCTGAGTCCCAGCGGTAGCATAATTTACTTCTGCAGCACCCGAGTGCCCACATATAAAGATCTTAAATTAATTCCTCACTTTGGACAATGAAGGATGTGTTCCCATTATTTCGCCACAGGAAAAACAACAATCAAAGAAAGCATTTAAATTGAATTGCGGCTTTGACGTTTTTGTCCCTGCAAGTGTATGTAAATGTTTGACTTCAATTCCAAATGTGCGAAAAATCGCCTGCTGTGCAGCGAACAGTGCAAGGGTTCAGTAATAGACTTACCTGATCCTGATATGCGAAGAAGAGAATAATGAAGAGAATCTCAAACAGGAAAATCAGAAGAAGCAGGACGAAAAACTGTAAAGAAAAACATGATACGTGACTTACAGCACATGTAGATGGTTATTGTTAAGTCACATCATTATGACATTCAGATATTCAGATTTACCACTGTGTGCAGTACAGACATCAGCCTAGACAGGTTGGGAATGACTAAAGTTCTAATTGGTTGTCACGCTCAGTTGGGTACAATTCTGTAAACCAGGGTAGTACTTGGAAATCTTACTCATGTTCCTTCCAACCAGTGTGGAACAACATTTCTAGCCATTTGACATATCACTTGCTGAAAGATTTTATGAATTTCTTGGATGGATTCATACATAAATCTGGTGAAAATGTTTTTCACTAAGCCAGTTAACAAAACATGACCTCTGCTGCAGAAGCTCAATTCATAATATTGTGACTTTGTAGTATATCTGGTAGTATATCTGTGAGGAACAGTGTTCCTCTCACCCAGTCTGGGTGCCTCTAGCACCGCCCCCTTCCCCGACGTACTCTTCCACGTGATTAGGGCGCAGACCTGCAGCTTGTTAGGACTAATTGTGTTTGGTATATATGCTTGTGCTTCCCCTGTCTGCGCTGGTTCATTGGTATATGTTTCTGGGTCTTTGTTCTGGTTGGTTTCTTTGTTATCCTTGTTCTGTGTTCAGTTATTAAAATAAGTTAATTTCAATTCCCTGGAGTCCTTCTGCTGTTGGCTCTACAAGAGTCCCAAAAAACCAACAACTATTCCTAACTGAATAAAACCAGCCAAAATGTGACCGCCACACACCACTTGCCACGACTTTCTGCCGCTGACATCAACTCTCCTGAACGCCGACGTCCACGTTCACAGAAATCTGGTAAAAATGTTTTTCACTAAGCCAGTTAACAAAACATGTTCTCTGCTGCAGAAGCTCATTTCATAATATTGTGACTTTGTAGTATATCTGGTAGTTTATCTGTACCCTGATGCCGACGTCTGCTCTCCTGAACCCTGAGGCTGATATCTGCTACTGGGAGACCCGGGCACGCCTGGTTTCCGGGCTAGGGTTTGCCGTCATAATTCTAGTGTTACTTGAATCCGGCTCTGTGACATCAGGTGGCTAGTGTCGGTCAGCACGCTCGCAGTGGTTACCAGCCTGCTGGACGTGAATCCCAGCACTCCTGTCTACCCGCCTGCTGGACGTGAATCCCAGCACTCCTGTCTACCCGCCTGCTGGACGTGAATCCCAGCACTCCTGTCTACCTGCTTGCTGGATGTGAATCCCAGCACTCCTGTCTACCATTGTTCTGTGCTCAGTTGTTAAAGTAAGTTAATTTCAATTAAATCCTTCTGCTGGTGTGTGGGTGTGGTTCTACGAGAGTCCCAAAAAACCAACAACTATTCATAAAAATATCTTTGTTTATGGCAATGTTTACCATTTTAGCTTATTTTGTTTATAAGTTATATTTAAAATCACACCAAATTGCAGTTACAATAAAATCATCATATTTATTACCAGGTATTTTGCATTATTATCTGTCAGTATTCACATTTATATTGACGACAATTTGTTGTCAATCATCAGAATCTCACCATCACACTTAAATGAACATTAAAATAATTAACAAAAAAACTGACCATGACTTGTGATATCACTGCAACATGAAAGCTCAGGGTAATTAAATCACTCTGACCCTGATCAGTCACACTGCTTAACCGTGATATTCTTCAAAATCATTCCAATTTTTCATCCTTTTATATGCTCCATTAAGAATACAAACCACTTTTTGTAAACCTTTAACAAAAACGTGTATTAATACGATACAGACTATTTACTTAGGTCGTCAATAGCTAAAAAAATAATTTGTTCATTGAACTGACACTTAAGCAGTGTCTCAAATCAAATTCTTAAGCACAATGTCTACAAGGATAAAACTTGGTGCTTTTAATTAAGTGTACGATTTAATATAAGACCTAGCTTTATTTTTCTAAGAAAGACACTGGAGAGAGGGCTGATTTGATTGTCACATGACTTGTGTCCAAATGTCACGGCATTTGGTTCAAATTCACAAAATTCACTGAATCAACCATTCGACAAAATATTCATGTCGTCAAATTGCTTTAAAGGTTCATCAGTAAAAAAGCCTAACCCCCAAAGTAAAAGCCTTGGGCTGCTTAATATTAAATGGACTCTTACTGGATATATATTTCACTGTCAGATAAAATGAATATTAAATGATCAGTGGGTTTAATAAGTAGTAGGACAACGTTGGGGAAAACCTGATGCCTGGTTCTGAGCATTGAGATGTGGAGCCGTTTTTCCTCCAACAGTCTTATATCAAAATCCGCCCGCATCTGCCAAAAAACTAACAATGGTTCATCAATACATCTTACAGCAGGACAGTGATTCTAAAAATATGTCCAGGAGAGAGATTTAGTGAACATAAAAACAGGCTTTATCCAGGGCCATCTAAGTTGCCTGATCTAAACCCGACAGAAAATGTGAGCTGATGAGGGAAGTGTAAAAGATGTAGCATCCTGAGCAATTTCTGTGAAAGATTCTGTGAAAAGAAATGGCCTCAAATGTTCTGCTGTGTATTGTATTATCGTATAAGATATTACAAAAGGTCTGGGCTTAGTTGTTAAATGTGTGCTTTTTACGAATAATTATAATTGTGATGAGGGATTTTATTTCTGAATCAATGAATTTTTAATTAAAGGTTATATGTTCCTGTTTTCTTTTGTGTGACAATAAGCTAATACAACAAAAAGCTTCACCAGACATGGCTGTAATCGTGTAAGGGACTGTAACTATGATCGTGGTTAATTAGCTTATGTCTCAAATGGGGAAACAACACCCTGACCTTTAATGGAAGCGTTCATTCTTAGACACACACACTTATTAATAAATGTATTATATAATTGGCAATAAAGTTTATTACATTAGTGGGATGTCGTAGACCTAAACAAACGTTTGTTACATAAATGTATTAAAATCTGCAGATCCATTCTAATTAAGGTTTTTATTTTAATGAACGTGCTTGGAAAAATGTTTTTCAACTTATAGTCATGGTTAGAGAAGCAAAAACATTTTCAGGGGAGATTAAAGTGTGACTCAAGTCTCAAAAATATAATTAGACATTAGCTTCATAATGAACTATACAGAAGATGATTATTAATGAAACCACTAATGTATATTTATATCATCTGCTGGACTCAAAATGAAGTCATTTTGCGAGCACAGATTGACATTACAATGTTGTATATAATCTATGATTTTAATATTTGAGTACTGGATAACATCAGCATCAATGGGTAGCAATGTCGTCCTTATAAAAAGAAAGTCCTAGGTTTGATCCTCAGACATGGAGGTTGTTTCCTGTTGTGTTTCGATATTTAATTGTGCTATAGGTACTTAGGCACATAAAGAAGCGATGATCCGAAAGTCCATAGGAATGTTGTCATCACATATATGATATCTATGGATATATCAAAACGTATACAGTACATACATGGAAAATCAATGATGTGGATCACAAAACACTTTGCTGTATGATTAAGGATCTCCCAAACAGTTTGAGTGAACCCTTTAAATTAACAGAATAAAAGAGACTTGTTACAGATTTTTTATTTCAATCTGTTCAACATCTGTAACTTAGTTTACAAGTGATGTTCTTTTTCAGGTCATTCCAAACAACTGTACTGGCATTTGGAATGATGAATGGTGAATTAATTCCATTTTAATTAAATATATGATAAACATTAAATATAGAGAAAATGCCAAAGCAAAGTAAGCCTCCTGACAAAACAAAGTCTGTAACTACTGGTCTATAAACAATCCCAGCAGGCATCTGGTTTTCCAGATGTAATCGAGGTTTCAATGTACAACTTGTTACATTTGTACTAGAACAACTGGATGTTTTTGCTATTTCTACCAGAGCGCCAAAGTGTCTTGGGCTTAAGGTACAAAGGTACATTAATATGACTGAAGTATGGAGGATGAGGCGGTCGGGGGTCGGGGGGTGGGGGGTGGATTTAGCTGCTTTCTGCTTCAGCTCTAGATCTGCTGCTTTCTCCCTTTTCATGCCAGGCAACAGGCCCGATTTGTTCTTCATATTTTATTAGAGCTGCTCGAGTTCTAAAACACACACTTACTTATTCAGAGTTCTATCTGGCATCATTTACTGATCAGTAAATTAAGATATGCGAAGAACATCGCAGAGGGTATTACAGGCCTCGGTGTAAACAAACTCATCATGAGGAAATAGAGTGGATTGTATATGATAGATCAGGAGTGTCAAATGGCAGTACTGCAGCACTCCAGAGTTTAGTGTTTTCACCACTTTATCACATGCAGATGAATTATTTATCAAGCGCTTGGTGATCTGAATGAGCTGTGACATTGGGGGACGTTGTGGAGCACTGATGGAGAGAGAAGACGATAAAACATCCAGCTGGAACAGCTGAAAATAAAAGCTGGTATCTACCATGTCATGTTGCTTTGTATCAAAATGATTCGATAATGTGGTGTGAATATAAAACTGGCCTTTTTATTCCTTTCATTATTGCACATCTATCACACTAGAAAACTGTACATCAGTAAATAGGTTAATGGTTTTTTAGCCACATCTGTTGCTAATAGATTAACGGGTGCTCTAGGGAGTAAAGGTGGATAATCTGTTAACACACCAGCGTGCCCAGGTTTTAATCTCGGCTTTGATACTTTTTAACAAGGCCCTCTTTTGTGGGTAAATGCATTTAGTTTGTTGTGTGGGGAAAATACTCAAATAAAATGGACCGTTATTGCCTCGCAAGTAAGCTATTGAATCATAGGTCATCAGTTTTCAAGTCCCATCACTCTCTGGTGGTGATATTTGGAAGTCAAATTATTCACATATTCTTCAGTAAAAAAAAACTCCTTAGGTCAATTTTCAAATGTTTTTAATTCAAATTGTCTACATGTACTTAATTTTTTTGTCAACTTTCACACTTAAGTCAAAACGTCCATATGTTCAAGTCAAACCTATCACATAATCTTAAAGGCCGATTTATACTTATGTATTGCAGTCCAATACCGCCAACATTTTCTAACTATGACCACAATGCAGAACTATAGAGGGATAATGACTTGCATTGAGGCGACAATGTTGTCTTGCATATTGTAGACTCAAAAGTCTAGATCAGCATTAACCCTCAATATATTGTCACAGTGCTCTAAATGTCTTTAAGTAATGGTTTTGATTAAATACTGAAAAATGAGAATACATTTTTAAAAATGTGTGGCATTTTAATGATTGATAGATGTATGGATGGATGGATGGATAAATAGATTGATGGACAGATAGATTCAGACATTGATTTATTCTTTTTTAAGAATGCAACACAGATAATTTGACACACAATTTACATTTAAAATTTATCTTTGTCAATACCTGTCCTTCACCCAAAATGCACTTTTGACTTTGAATTGCACCAGAAACTGTTTTATTAAAGAAGAGCTTGCAAAAAAATGGAGGCTGTTAGTCACAATGGTCCCATTTCAGCATCTTTTGGAATCAGGTCAGGGCAACAACAATGTGGAGTGTAAAGAAAAAATCTCTGGGCTTTTGAGCTCAGTCATTCTCTGTGGGGAAACTGCCCAAGCAAATGATCCAGCAGTTTGAGAACATTTTACCTTTCACAACTGTAATGATTCTTTTTTATAAAGTTTAATATTTACAGATCATAAACTCTTTGTGTAGTCATTTGAAATGTGATCATACAGATCATTGAAAACTGACCTGCTTTTTAAAAATAATATGTAAGCTAATTAATAAACATAAATCTGATGAACCAAATTAAAATTCTTACAACCTGCAGCTAATATCCATAGTAAGCATCATGTGCATGGGCAGCAGCTATATGAAATGAGAGAGACTCCATAGGCTCCTGCTCAAGGGGGTCGTAAGAGAGGATCTATGAAGGTGGTCCCACTGATGCTCTGTTGGGGTCAAGTCTGGGAAACTGGGTGACCTGGGTGTTGTATGTCGTGGGTACACATCCGTGACAATGTAAGCATTTTCGGTAAACAAAGGTAAATGTTTTTGTCATACCGGAGTGTTGTGCTATTTTATCGTATAGGTTTGAACAAAAATGATGTTCTGTGTTTAAACTAGTTAAATGTGTGCCACACCGGCCCTTTGAGGATGGGTTTGAGAACCCCGGTGTATGCCAATCAATAAAGAGTACCTGCAGCACAGTATATATGCCCCAAGAATGCTTAAAAATGTTATTTATCGGACGCTATATAAAAACATCAGGTTATTAAGCAGATAAAGCCTGGATCACACTACATGATGTCCAACATCGCTGGGTTAATGTAAAGTTTACCCAACACCACTGGATCTCTGTGCTCGGGAGTCCTTCGAGTTGGTGTGCCGTTTATATTGGAAGACTGGGACATTCACACTACACGATTCATCACAGTCTGAAGTTGCATGTGAAGTTCTCTGTTCTCGCAAGCCATGTGAGTGAAAGGCTGAAGGAAAGCAAATTCAAAAACAAACCTTAATATGCACTGCGTGATCACAGTGTGCGCACTGATGTGCAGCGTGAAAGTAATTAGGAACAATTCCTGAATCTGTATGGATTTGGCTAAATTACCTGCAGGGCGTGTGACATGCATGGGTATATTAATAACTTCTTTTCGCAATGCAATGTTGGTGTTGATTCGTACAGAACAATAAGGTTGGAAATCCTGTAAAACATAACGTGAAATCTATTCTGATAGATACGATATTGTCTGTGTTTCCCCACAGACTATTTTTTTATTGGTTATTTGACTTGTCAAATACTGCAGGTCAATTGCGTTTTTAAACAGTTTTATTGTTGGGTAATTTACACTACACATTTGTCTGCCCGATCCGAAGTCACCATATAGTGTGAAGCAGACATTACGTTTAAAACTATGCACAAATGATTCCACCATTATTACAGATCTTCATTTATTATAAACATTTTTTGGCTGTGTAGCCTCACCGGGTAGAGCTTTGTGATCTCATCTAGAGATTAAGGGCCACTGGTGGGTCCTTGAGCTACACTTTTAACCCTGTCCTCTCCAGGGGTGCCGTACAATGGCAGAGCCTACGCTCTGATCCTAACTTCCATATAAAGGTATGGAAGTGCAAATAAACGTTCTGTTGTATTGCACATCTGTATATGTGTAATGACATATTATTTTTTCATTACATTTACATTTTATTCGATTCTATTTTCTGTAATAACTGTTTCCTGTCATAGGAAACTGGAGCGCTTAGAATAAACCCACACAGACAATAAGTGGGACAGTGTAGCCTAGTTGGTAGAGCGTTGGGCTGGGAACCCAAAGGTTGGGGGTTCAAATCCAGGTTCTGCTACACTCCGCTACACTGCTGGGTCCTTGAGCAAGACCCTTAACCCTGTCTGCTCATTGTAAGTCGCTTTGGATAAAAGCGTCGGCTAAATGCAATGTAATGTAATAAAGAATATGCATGGACCCAAACCACCCCACTGAAAGGCAACCATGCTAACCCCTCAACCACCGTGCTGCCTTTTGTTCCATTGTCCATTTCTTACTATCTGATCCACTAGTAATTCACTGTCGTAAACATTTCTGTCCTATAATTCTTGGTATGTGTTGCATCACAATCAGAAAGCTTTGTTTTAGAAATATGCAATAATATGAAATAGCAAAAAAGCCTCAAACTTATGTCATCAATCTTTTTTTTGCCACTTGGAACACTGTCTGCCTATAAATGAGAGAGAATCATGACGTTTGTCAGGGCTGTAGTTGAAATTCATGTGTAGAAAGTGATAAATGTGGATGAGGGTTAAGAGCCTACAACTGCCAATCATGTCCACATTATCACAGTTGGCGGAGTGGGTGCTGCACTATAGCAAAGGTTCCAATCATCCACCATCTAGCCCATAAACTTACCAGTCCGTGCTTGACTTTCAGACTTGGTTCCAATTGGTTAATTGGTTCGAAGAGTTATTGTTTAATTTGAGTTATAATTTACAGTATCAATATTTTGTGTTCCATTGCAATTGTAAGTCACTTTGGATAAATGATTTACGCATTTGAGCAACTGAGGGTTAAGGGCCTTACCCAGGTGCCCTACAGTGGCAAATTAATTGAAGTTAGACTAGAACTGGAGACCTTCTGTTTTTTAAAAACAGCTACTTTGTCAAAATATTCAAAATGCCACACCTTTTAGACCATAACCAAACCAATGGTTATTTTGTTCTATATATAATTATATTGACTAATTATAACAAACTACGGGACACAAATACTGTAATAAACAATACACAGTAGGTTTGTACTGGACATAAACACACACACACACACCACAATTCAGTACAGTATGTTTACTGTATTATAGTCTATAAGGCCAAAATGGTTTAGTAGTTAAGATACTTGGCTAGATAATATAAAATCATGGGTTTAAGACCCACTACCACCAAGATGCCACTGTTGGGCCCTTGAGCATGACCCTAGCCTTCAATTCTTTAATTTAATAATAATTTAATTGGAAGTTGTTCAGGTTAAAAGCGTCTGTTAAATGCTGAAATTGTAACCCTTTTTTGATTTTCTCACCACAACCTTTTATCTGTGTCAGGTTGATGTTGGCATTTGTGTAGTTGTCCTGTTTTATACAAAGACTGTTACATGGTTTAGGTTGATGCTTCATTGGTCGTTTTAAAGAAAGCTTAGCTTAACTGTTGCACGTACTCATTCTTCTCGGACCCTTGCATATTAAAACAGTTTGGCTGAATTGAAGAAAAAAAACGCTCTTTTCTGCATTAAAAAGATTCTAAATCTGGACTGTGTACACGGCAAGCAGGTGGCAAGTCTCATTTATTCATATGTAAATGAGAGAATCATGCAAATGAAAACTGGATGGCATCACATAAAGGGGGAAAGATTAGAAATGTCACTCATTAAATATTCCATTCATTGTTTCATGTACTTTTGCAATAATCTTTAAAGTGCCAATCGTCACGCAAGGATTTTCATTCGTGCTTGGCAACCACTAAGCACCAGGTGTATTAAGTTGTACTGAGCTGTGTTCCAGCTCTTTAATTTACCAGAACTATATATTTATACATATACTTATCTATATAGATTAATTAGTTGTTATAAAGTAATTAAGGGGGAATCCTTGTTATATTTTATTTTTAGCAAATTAAAGCCTCGTCTGGGTATACACACTTACTGAACACACCAAAATATCTGTTATAATTTACAGATTTAGGATGAATGGACGGATTTGTATACAAGCTTGGAGTTTATAGGAGCAGTAGATACCCACAAAAATAAAAGTGGATAATTTGTCTCATTTAAGTTGAGGATTGTATTAAACTTTGGTGTAAAGTATCCCTTTAAATAACACAAAACAACTTCAAAACACTTTTAGCTTAGACTAGAGATTCTTCTCTTGTTTGTTCCTGAATTAAAAAAGGAACGATGACTTTTTACTGCAATTAAAAAACATTCATCTTAATCACTAACAATAAATTATGTAGCATAGCGAATCAGAAGCATGACAAGCTTTCAATATGAATAATAATAATAAGTGAAACCAAAGATGGTTGTCAATCAATGTACCTGCAGTGGGGAGCTGCTCTGCACTATTGACTTGTATATTATGACCTTTCTTTATCAGATACACTGTCTACACCTCACTAGTCTGATTTTGATCTCCTTATCAGAACCTTTACACCCCTATTCTACTGTGTAAACACTTTATTCTTTTTTTCTTGTCTGTTCCGAAATTTAGAAATTGCTATTTGTGTTAGATCATTACTATAAATACACTACAGAACGTCTTACCACAAGCGCGCCGCTTCTGTTCTACTTTGAAAACTCAGCTATAAAAAACATTTTATCCCACCCCAACCTTATTATAGGTGTTCTAACTGACGTGTAATTTATTAGGCATGATGCGTTATCGCCGGTTTTATAAAGGTGCTAAATAAATAACTTTAGTATTATTAGTACTGGATGGCATTGTCTACGGACAGCAAGATGATCCTGGGTTCTATCCCCTGTCTCTCAGTCTGTGTATTTCCTCCAGGATTCTCGGTTTCCTCTCAGTCAAAAAAGTGTTCCCTGGTCTCCAAAGGTCTCCCGCATTAATCGATAAGACGTAACCTTTTGGTAAGATTTTTTGATAGCCCGTCTGTACATATCAATACACTAACAGCAAGACTAACTAACCGTATCGACTTTAAAATGAAGTATTATCATGAGGAGCCAATTAACCTCACTACAACAGTGCACAATGCTTTAAATAAAACCGGACTAGCATTAGCGTACACAGAACTACCAGTGGTGAGAAAACAACACGTTCAAGAAACAGCTCTATAATTGTTCCATGTTTGCCCATTTCAGCCTAATGTCAGTGCTGCAGTGCTAACGAGATGTATCGATTCCTTAACGCTTTCTTGATTCCTCTGTTCTGTAGCTCTCAGGAGGTGATGGATAATGTATGAAGGCTTTGAATGGATAACATTCAGTGACTGCTGTTCACAACAGTGAGCGGTGTGCAAAAATATACACATCTGTGCTATGTAGTTTTATTACAAATATTGTGCCAAAGAAATTCGCATTTTTATGCTGTACATGCATCACAAAGAAATTCATATTTTCTTATTTTGATTAAGCGTTTACCATCTTCAATGGGGTGAGCTAAGCATTCATCTATGCAGTTTTATTTTTGAGGTGATACAACCTTGAATAGCTCTCATATATGAATCACATGTAGAAGTAAAGACTTGCATATAGAAGTAAAATACAAATAAAAAGCTGTAGTGGGACAGCAGTAAACAGTATTGTTGTGATTTAAGATTTATTGTAATTATATTAACAATGCCACCATATTATACTGTAAATAATAATTATTATAAAAAAGTCAACAACAATAATGTATTTGATTCATTAATCGATTCTGAATGGTTTTTAAATCTAAAATGTTTATATGTTAAACCAAATTATACGTCATACCTGGCTATATTAACACTTATTATCCATCCATCTAGTTTTACTACCACTTTATCATATTTAGAATTATAGCGGAACACACACTGGGTGAACACACTAAACACCTGAGGATTATGCCAGTCTGTTGCAGGGTGCAGTGATAAATAGACGCACACACACACACTGAGAAAGAGAACTTTGGAAGGAAACCAGATTACCCACACAGTCAAAAGTACAATATGAAAATTCCGGATTGACTTACCTGCGAATCAAACGCGATACTTGCTGTTTGGCGACAGTGCTAACTACTTATCCACTGTGCTGCCAAACACACTATTATTATGAACATTATTATTATTAATTTATGGGTAGATAAAATGTGAAAGGCAACCTCAAGTGATTTGGGTATGAATCCATCCCTGCATATTTCATACACATAGTTTGAGTATATTTTGATGGGACAACACTGACTACTTTACATTGTCATACTGTCATATATACAGTGTGCAACTTGTATAACAGTGTTTATTTGATGTGCTCTGAGAATAACTCAACACGCAGCAAATAATGTCTTAACTGCTAGAAACAAAAGTGAAGTGAAAATGGACAAATTGTGCCGAATTAGCCATTTTACTTTCCCAGTGTCATGCAACTCATTTGTGTTACAAGGTCTCAGGTGTGGGCAGCAGGTGTGTAACATTTGGTCTTATGTTCACACTCTTATATTGGTGTCTGAAAGTTCAGTTTGGCATCACGTGGCAAAGAACTGAATGCTCTACATCAGGGGTCACCAACGTGGTGACCCTGAAAGGTCGCCCGAAAGGACCTCATGAGTTGCTGTCGGGCCTGTTCTAAAAATAGCTGCATATTTTGCATATTGTTATTTATTTGTTTCCTACCTTGTTAAAATATTGTTGAAAATTATTGTGAGAAATCATTTACATGATCAGCATCTTCACATAGATGAATATCAATAATTATTAATAGTAACATGTA
>JAOUQU010000021.1:619944-635861 GCA_028566735.1 Ammoglanis amapaensis | reverse complement strand
GTGAGTGAGTGAGTGAGAGAGAGAGAGAGAGAGAGAGAGAGAGAGAGAGAGAGAGAGAGAGAGAGAGAGAGAGCTGAGGGATTCTAAACAGTAAGCCCTAATTAAATGTACAGCACCCTTGGGATCAAATTCTACAGGTCTGTAATGCTATTCCAATCAGTGGTGATAATTTCTAAAACAGTTTTCAATCTGGAGACATTGATACATGTAGTTCGAGGCATTTGTTTAATTTATGTACCCTTTAATGAAAATAAAACATTACATTTCTTTTGCATATCACATAGAGTATTGTGGCTTTCCTATTATGCATTATTTAGCAACAATTAGCAATTGTAATCTAGTTTGCACATTTTCCAGAATAAAATATTTTGGCAAGGGTCAAATATCGATTTCCATTATCAGAAACTGAGACCAGATTAAATGAGAAAAACACAAAATAGAAACCTCGGACATATCAGGCAACAGTCCGAGAATGGCTCTTGAGGAATCTATCTTGCATATAGATGCATATAGATATGTTTCCATTCTCAACATTTAGCAGCAAACTATTTGACTTTCAAGCCCAGTACCATAATCACTCAACCATCACTTTCCTATTTATATTAAATATATGTGAGATATATCCAACATCACTACTCAACATCTATACTGCTTTTTTGACTGAATATGTTCAAATTATCATTCCCATTGGTATAATTTAATGTATATGTTTTACATATACATTAGCCAACATTGGCAGCTTGGCAATTAAAGGGTTGGAATTAATAACTTTTCAAACGTTAGTCCAGTACCTAAACCAGAATGCTAACTCTGCTTTCTGTTTCCAACAGATATACTCCAAAATCATCTAGACATCTATAATGAAGCGAAACAGGATGTACAACAAGCTGTTCATATAGTTGTTGCCACATAATGTATAATACCAGCAATAAGCTATTGCTCTTTGACATTTTGTGTCTCTCAGCATGCCTGCAATTGGCTGTTATGTCTCTAATTAGCTGAGATCATCTCTCTGACATGTGAAATCTGTTTCATTATGGGTAGGGGGATAACACAAGAACCCCCAGCAGAGAGAGAGACTGAACGCGTATGAAAAGAAAGAGAGCGAGTGAGAAGCAGGAGTTGGCAGTTAAATGTTCCAGCTGACTGGAGTCTCCATGGAGTGTGCTTGAGGGAGCAGAAGCACTTGATGGCCAGTGAGCTTGTGCATTGTTAGCCCAGCATGCCCCCTCCACTTTAACCCTGCTTACACTCAAGGGTGTCTTTTTCCCTCTCACTTTGCTAATCGTTTAGCTACTCTTTTTTAATGGTGTTAAAATGGGGAAAATAGGCTCAAGAAGTCAACTACCCTTACCCTCCACCCCTGTTCTCCCCCAGATTCTGATGCTGTCTCTTGCTCTTTCTTTCTCTCTCGTCAGTGAATGCACGGTGCGGGTGAGAACACAGTCAGTGGCAGCCGTAACTGTGCTTTGGAGCTGGAAAAGCTTCCGCTGCTCGCTGGCCCTGAGGCGCTCAGTGACAGGAAGCAACAAGTGGGATTAAGAAAGGTGCGACCAGAGAAGACGACGAGAGAAAGAGAAGCACACAATAAGAAATTGGTCGAGAAAGAGACAGGCACAAAGAACTGGGGGTGGGACCAGGAAGGATTAGCAAGCTGTTTTGGTGCAGCAAAAAAGCCATTGATGAAGTGGGAAACAGGGCCAAAGCAGGGAAGGATGGAGAGATGGATAGATGGAAGGACAGACTGGCAGCTGGATAGATAGATGTCAGGAGCGATAAGCTCTACGGTGTAGCAGAGGCCCTGCTGAGCTCACACAGTGCGCCTGAAAGAGCAGCAACCGCTTACAATTGACCCCAGTTCCCCCCAGTGCTGTTTGACTCAGCAGCAGTGTGGAAAGTGCCGACAAGGACCATTGTGCTCCACGAGTAATGGGTCACAGGCTCTGAGGGAGGCAATAAAAGGGGGCAGGAAAGCCAGCATAAGAGAATTTATCAATCACTCCAACTCTCTTACTTTTTCATGCACGGATGGAATGGAAGGCCGCCCGTGAAGCAACAAACTAGCCTGCTTTAAAGCTCCTAACTCACCCATTCATCGTTTCTAAATGCAGTCTATAGCTGTCTATCGTCCACTAGCAGGAGGCCGATGGTAAAAGGGGGGTGGGGGGGGGGGCATGACAGCTCAGAGGGGTACAAATAGACTTGCAAAAAAATTGAGGGTCCAATATTGGCTCAAAAACGTATAGGTATAATATCTGCTATAAACTGTGTCTTACTAATAATAACATCTTTTTTTAAAACAGCTTACAAATAGAACGTAGCAGGAAAACCACAGGCGGGTTAATAGGTTAGTGCAAAGCATTAATAATTATGCATGAATACATTCTGTGATTTATTTAATAAGATTTAAACAGTGCATAATTCATTCTTTGCAGGTGTCAAATAACATATGTTGGCTAAAAGGCTAATATTGCTTGATTGATGGTGTGATCATCTCCAAACAATTTAAAAACTTTAGTCTTCAAAATGTTGTAAGATGAAACTGGATTGAAAGTCACAAAGTCTGAATACTCCAACCGTTTTAAACAGCAATCGTGATCCTCAGCATTTTAACTCTTTAAACAGATTCATGCCAATTTTAATTAAAAATAATAAAACCAACAACATTCGTAACTATATAGAGATATTTGCAAATAAGCAGACCAAGGTCATTGTTCTTAATGATTATTAGAAGACAAATCTGACCTGTTTGGATATAAAATGCAGCCCCTGACCTAAAGACTGTAGCCAGTGTGAACCCATCACTCCTCAATAGTCACCCTGAAAGAGATTTCATCCTTTCTGTGGCCCTGCACCCACCTCTGGCCTATTCTGTCTGAAAGGACTGTTTAATGGTGAGGTATATCACTGAGAGAGAGCCCTTCAACAGCCTCTGTTGTTCGTCGCTTAAAGATTCAGATGCTTTTTTTTCTCTCTCTTTTTTTGATGCCACTTCTGAGGACAGCTGCTTAGGACCCAGTCTGACTGTTCATATGGATATGTATGGTAATGACTTGGAGAGAGAGACAGAAAGGCAGAGGAAAACACAGAGAGAGATAGAGAGAGCTCAACAAAGCAGGGTAGTAAAAGGGGTACTGTCGTGGCCGGGGTGTTGCTCTGTTGTGTGGTCTGAATGGGGTTTATATGAGACCCGAATGCCCTGTTGCAATCACACAGTGAGCATGGATAGGGAGGATAATTATTGACTGGTCCAAGAATAGCCTTTCTCTTCCTGGCTTCTACTGATCCTCTGCTTCCACTCTACATTGACCGATTCTTAACACGCCCAAACACTCAACTTCTTTCCAGAATGCCAAGATTTTAAACGTTTAAAACATTTCTTTACAAGCTGTTTTTTGTTGCTGTGAAAGTGGAGTTTGCAGCTCTGCATAACAGGAATCATTTGAAATATACAAGATTTACAAGTTTTAAAAAGATAAAATCATTATGCAGCAAAGTAACCTCACAGAATATAGTATTTTGTTTCAGTACATCAGCAGCTTGCACTATTTCTTGTTTAATGACTTACATTGTTGTGTTTGATGTTCCATTTATTAAAAAAAATCCTTTATTTCTTTTAATATATTTTTATTCATATTTTATGTCTTTTATATTTTGTTTAAGTTTTGAACTAAAAGACTTAATGCCAATTTGCATTTGCAACCCATTTAAATGCAAATACATGCAGTTGCCCTCTGATGGACCGGTGACCTGTTTTGGAGGGGTGTTTCCTGCATTTTTCCTAATGAATCAGATCCACTTCGACTCTGACCAGAAGTTTTAAAACAGACAATCAATGAATAAATTACTGAATAAATTGATTATAGAGTTTTAAACAGGAAAATAGGCATAAACACTTGTATTAGCTGCAATGTCAATCGTTACACATTAAACATGCATTTTATTATTTTTCTAACTGTTACTAAATAATAATGTGCTCATTTGTTACTTAGTGAATGCTGGTAGTTTACATACACTTGAAATGCTCATGAATGCCAATGCGGTCCATGGATTGTACCTGGTATTTTTCTATTCCGGAAAGGCACTTTTTTTGCATATAGAAATGTGTAGAATGTCACCCATGTTCCAGTAACTTCTAACTCCTGACTATATTAGGTCCTGCAAATGCACAAGCCTTTGGGCATGTGATGAGACACCCACATGACACAAACTGACAGTGTGTTATGACAGAAATGCAAAAGACATGTGTTGGTATCATACATGTGACACAAGACATTGGGCAATGAAAAAAAAACTGAATCATCGGTGCAGCCAACTGTATGAGAAGGATATGAGATAGCACCGGAATATTTAGAAATCACTGCCATGTACTTTTGAATGAGTGCAGATGAAGTATCACTTATTAGCAAGCATAGTTTTAATTATCAGTCATATATAAACATCTACTACAGACCTAAGAAACTTGGTTAAAACATTTTAGAACTGTCTGCACTAAATTAGCGTGTCATATTTAGACAAATAAATCTCATTTGAAATAACTACAGTATTTTCAGTCTTACATTTACACTGTTGTTTATTCTAAACAACAAAAACAGAAATGTAAAAGATATTATATGCTTTTAATGTTGAACTTCTGGACTGTTGGACTCTATATAATCTGCTCTGTTTAAGTTATTGTGAATATTAGATCTCTAAAAGTAAAGTTTATACAAAATAGAGATCTGATTAATAAGACAATAATACAATGTGTAATAGTTTCACTCCTGTCAGTATAACTAGTCACGTAAAATGCTTTATGGTTTTAATATTGTTATAATATGCAAAAGTACATGTTTAACGGGGTGACGTGCTGGTAACACTGTCACCTCACAGCTAAATGTTTTCTCTGCATGAGTTTTCTCTAGGTGTTCCAGTTTTTTTCCCACATTCCAAACATGCAAGTGAGATGGAGAGACAAAATGATCAATTATTGTGATCCATGATGTAGCGTCTATGAACTACATGAACTATGTCATGTAGTGTATTAATTAACTACCATTTCTCTCATACAGAATGCAACTATAATGTTAATATATGTCACAAATAATATAATAAACAAAACAACACACGCTCTAATGGTTAGGGAACTGGATAAGTAATCCAAAAGACACTGTTCAAACCTTGTCACTGCTTGAGTGGTGCAGTTGGACCCTTGAGCAATGCCCTGAACCCTCAATTTCTCAGACTGTATAGTGTAACTGTACTGTAAGTTGCTTTGGATAAAATCTGCTAAATGCCGATAATGTAAATGTAAATAAATTGTTGAATTTTTAAAAGATACATACATTTCACAACTTTGCATGACATTCTGATTTCTTTGTTTAATTTTAGAAAAGTAATATCATTCGAGGTTATTCTATTGTATCTTTGTTATAAATTCAATAGGCTTTAAGAACACATCCAGTCATCATGCTGGTGGTGAGTCTTTACAGCATAGGCCCAACTGAGCTAGACTCGAGCGCTATTAGATGCTTAAGTGATGCAGTTAAATTGACTGGAAAAATGCGACTGCGATTTTATGCAAATTGAAACTGGGTTGATTGTTAATAAATTCCAAAATGCCTACATAAAGAAAACTTTTTAACATGGGTTTTGTGTCGAACACTCTTTATAACAACACATTCTGAATGTATTTTTAAATGAGTTTTTATGTGATAGCATTTTAATAAAACTGGTGAATGTGTGGATAAGGCAGAGCTTTAAAGCACGAAAACAAAAGGACTAATTGTTTTAATTTGTCGAGTAGCCTTAACTAAGTGACTTAATAGGCTCTCATCCTGGCTCTTTTGTGTGTTAAACACAGGCTGATGAGATGAAAGGAGGATTGCAGGTGGGGTTTTGAGGAAGGGGTGTGGAGTTAGAGACAGAAAGAACACTGTGTGTGTCAGTGTGTGCACTGGAGAAATTAGTCTCCCGTTTTGCACCTCTCAGTGGCGGATTCTCATGCCTCTGTGGGGTTCATGGTGGCTCCTTCTGTCCCCTGTGACTGATCTACGGGCACAATGGTGTCGATTAAAGGCACGGCAGTTCTCTTTTCACCCAGCACTATTGAGGCTGCAGCTTCCCTGAGAGCCCAGCTGTGCAGGGTTAATAACAGATGAACTACTCTGCCAGGGGCCTGTACGAACTGCAGGTCCTCACTTTATACTCCCTGCCAGGAAACCTGCCACTAAGATAGACGCATAGAGAAAGAGTGACCATGGCGAGATGAACATCATTATTTAAATTCCTAAGTGCACAGTGATGGTTGAGTAGCTAAGGCTACTGAAAACTGATTGGACGGCCTCTATTAGTCTGAAGCTTTAAATTGTAGTAAATAACATAGCATTACAGAATCGTTAGGGGACACCTTATTATTTAATAATTCATCCATTCCAGTCCCTTTTTAAAAAATCTATAAACAATAACAATGTAATAACTATTAAAAATGCCTTCATTCATTTATTCATTGTTGGTTTTATCACCTGTTTTGTCCAGTTTAAGGTCATGGTGGGTATAATTTGTTAGGCAGAAAATAGAAAATATTCCATCCAGTCCATTACAGCATGCACGCTGTGAATACACACACAGGCTGGTCTATTTTAGAAGCCCCAATTAACCTAGCTGCATGTCTTTGGACTGTGGGAGCAAACCTGAGCTCTCAGAGGAAATTGAAACAGACTCACGAATAAATTGCAAACCCCACAGTGAAGGAACCTGGACCAATTACCCTGGTAATCGAACCTGTGAGCTGACAGTGCTAGTGACCAAGCCACCAGACCACATAATTACTTATTAATAATAATAATTAGTGTAGTAGTGGTAATAACAGTAGTAAAGTATGTTAAAAAGTAGTGGCTCAATAATGATATAGGAGCTGTTGATAAATTTATAGAATATATTTAATGACTTGTATTAGTTACAAATGCAATAAATTATCATGGTGTTAATTATATATTTCTTAAAATACAAAAAAAAAAGGTTTATATATGTCTAGTGCATTCCATTGTGATTCATGTTCCCCCCCACACTTCCTGCTCACAGCAATGCAGAGTTATGCCTGTGCTGTAACGTGTGGTGTCAGAAAGATTATTTACAGTGAGAGAATTAGAGACAGTTGCAGCCATCTAAACATACAGATTATGATTTATCATTTTAAGTTCCTCAGACAGTTTCATCAAACGCCTGGATCCTGGTGTCACCCATTACCACCATCTCAGACATTATAAATCACCTCAAGGGTAGAGTACCTGAACAACAGGTCAGTCAAAGAGACAGATGAGATGTAAGAGCATGGGTTCAAGACAAATCCATGCTAACAAGATCTCATACGATCTAAAAGCACTTAACACAGTTGCAAAACATTATGGTATACATTCAAACATAAAAAAGTATTGATCCATGCATGATCTTCTGTGTTTCTATATATTTGATTCTATTATTTGTTGGGTGGCTCGGTAAGTTAATGGTTAGCACTGTTGCCTCACAGCTAAAAAGCCCTGGGTTCGATTCTTGGGTAAAGTGATCCGGGGCTTTCTGTGTGGACTTTGCATGTGATGAGCCTTTTCCCTACTTTCCTATTTATCCACTTTCTTCCTTCTTGTGAATGTTGTCAACCTGAACTGATCTGGCAGAAAATTAAATGATTGTTAAATCTGTTATTGTAATGTTTTGAATTGTAAAACAATGATGGTTAAACCTTTTATTATACAGGGCTGAATGATCAAGTACAAATTAATAATGGACATGGAGAGAATTCATTTAAGCAGTAACACTGTTTTGTACATTACTAACACTGCCAGAGCAGAGGAAAATGTGCATGTCTGGATGTCCGGATCAGCAGATATGATACAGCATGGCATCCAGTAAATAAATGGGACTAAATCACATTCTGCATGCTTATGCGGGGTTAGCAAAAAACTAGTACTCAACAAGAGTACTAGTAATAAACAAGAGAACAGCTAAAACTTCTAACAAATATGAACCTTAGATTAGTAAAATTCTAAAAGTCATTCTGAGATAGAAGACAAAGGGTTTGAAAATTGGAATGTGAAAACACAGAAATGTTCATGTGAACGTAATGGAAGCAAATAGAAGAGAAGCAGAGGTGGAAAAGATCAGGCTCCTGATGAGAGAGCGTAGGCTCGGCTCTCATTTACTGCCTACAAGTGTGTTTGAAGTGGGACAGCAGTAATTCCCTCCAGGCCTAAACGACAATGGAGTCAGCATGGAGGTTCAAGCTCACTTTAATCACAATGCAAACATTTACTTGTCCATTCATTTATTGTTGACCAGCAGTTTAAACACGCTGCCAAAAGAAGCTTTTCTAAGAGAACCGAGACAGCAGATTATCATATCAAAATTAACAGTTAAATATCCATGCATCTGGATATAAAAACATCAAAGCTTTCACTCACTGACTTATTCACTCATCACTATTTCATCCATTTTCACCTAAAAGGCTGAAACTTGGCTCCATCCCTGTCATGTCTTCTGCTTCAAACTGTTTCTCACTTTCCTACATTTGATGGTTCGTTCGATACAGCCCCAAAAGGGTCGCATCATAAAAATGTCATACCCAGTTAGAATGGGATATGAATAGCAGCTGTTATTGCAGGATATTATGTGCCAATCATGCAACATTTTACACTGTATATTTTACATGTATATTATAAATAACACTCACTCAATCACTGGCTCATTTCTAATTCTTTCACTTATAAACTCATTACTTGCATAAAACAATTAACTTTATAACAATTTAACTTTTTTACACATTTCTATCAACGTATCCACCATAGCAAAAATATAGTGCTAGTTTTATACATAAGAACGTTTTTTTATTTAATAATGTTATATAATATGCATTGGGTTTACCATACAAACATCTCAAGCTGTTTTGGGATAGAGAAATACATTATCAAAAGGAAAACCATGCCAATAAAAAGCAGGATCCATCCTGGATGTTTTGGTGTTTTTTTTATATAAAAAACAGACCAAGTGATCTAACCACATTATTACACTCAATTATGATTCACTGGAACAGTGCCACCTTTGACTTCACTCCTAACCAGAATCCAACGTTTTTCATTCCAAAACATTTTATTTTGTTCACCAAACTGATTCAGTGAGTGCAGGCTCGTGGTAGCAGAAGATGCAGCATGAGTATGGCTTTTTCGTAACAAATACCTGTTGTTGGTATGTGTTTAGTCGCTTCTGGGAAAGGGATGTTAGCCTGTGGCTAACATGACCAGATGTACAGCAGATGAACTGGCGTCTCGGTTATTCTCCCTAACTGTGCTGGGCAAGCCAATTCCTGTACACCACTTAATGCACAGAGGATGGGGCTTTCCTTCCATTCTATGTCAAACCCTTTTCTCTGTTTCTGTCTAATTTTATCTTCACATCAATCTTTATGATGTGTGCACCTACCACTTAGTGCTCCTGTAAAACATCCTTCATGTGCTCTTTCTGTCTCTCTTTCTCAGGTAAGCTAGATCACTAACCTGAAGCATCATCAAAGGCCTTTTGAACTCCATTCAGTTTACTGCTTTCCTGGAATATGTTCTGGATAAATGAGGAGTTTATACATGTTAACCTCATTTCAATAATCTTTTATAGTGGCCTTCATGTCAGACTAGAAATCAAGTTAGATCAAGTTAGATTGGATTGTAAATATGCATATAGAAATGTGTGTACTTTTAAGATTATTACTTGGGTGGTGTCAGAATTCTAGAATTTGACATTGTCTACAATCAAGCACAGTCAGAGCCTCAAAGTATGATTTGCAATAAATATACCCCTGGTCCCCATGTCAGCAGAATGATATTCGGCTAGCACAGAAAGTCAGCATTGTTACAAGTTGGCTATATGCCATCTAGCGGGTATAATTGACAGGGCCTGCAGGGAGGGTTGACAGGACTATGTGGGTTGGGTTTCTAAACACTGTGCAATGACTGTCAGCTGTGCATATCTCTGTGTGGACATATCTACAATTGAAACCGCGACTAGTATCAGAGAATAGAAAGCACAACTGTAAATGTAAAAAACAAATGGTTCAACTCCTGCTATTTTGTCATTGTGATCCTCAACATAGTTTACTTAAGTTTTAAGGTTTAGGTTTATCAGAAAACAGTCACTTTTCACATGGACACAAGGAAATCAGCAACATTTTAGAATCAATATTACAAACAAGGGATCCAGTAGCCTTGTTATTAAGTACCAGGGTTAAATTGAAGCAGGAGTGTCCGCCAAAACAGTTACCATATAATTTAAGGTGTGTAATTTCATTCAATCGTTTATGTAAGGTTGAATATGCATTTGTCCAAAATAATTTTCTGTTGTAAAAGAATACTTTCTCTGTATAATATCAGCAAGAAAGCACCACACAGACAACTTTAATAGGCTTATGAGAAGCTTTCTCTAAAATGTCTGATATAGCTGAAAAGATATCATAGTCTAGTGACTATCATTCTAGTATATCATTTACTTTTAAAATGGGATGTCCTACAAGTCCTAATCACTTGTGTTGTTAAATTTTCATTTTGGTTTTGAGAATCATAAACAGTTATTGAGAGGGAAATTGGACTATTTTAAATAAAAAAATGCCCAGCTTGCCGTGTCACGTCCTTTTAATTATGTGGTTGGTTCACATAATTGTTGTGATACAACTACCCCTTTTGAGCTTAATTTTTTTCTAACTGCTCTGACTGGTCAATTTTTCATGTTTTTAATGGACATAAGGTGTCTCTTGAATGCTGTGTAATTAGCCAATGCTTCCCCTCTTAGCCCAACAATGAGCATTTAAGTATAGAAAAGGGTCTTTTGTTTTGTGATTGCACACTTGTCCAGCTCTCCCAACACCAGATTGGGTCTTAATGCAACAGGAGGTCCAGATGTAGCGAGACGCTTTTAAAGGCGTCACTGTCTGTGACAGACACCATCGTTTGACTGTAAATGACCCTGACAAACAGGCTCCACAATTATGTAAGAACTGCTGTTAATTCATAATGTCTTGTCTGATAATTTGAGACAATGAACAGCAAATATTTGGACTGATATAATTGTCTGTCTTTCAACTGGCTTTTATTTCATTGTAGTAATGTAATTAATATAATTTTTGCACACCACTGAATTGCCATAACATCATATAATCTTTTGCAGTCTTTCAATCTTGGCTGAAGTTTTGTCTTTGTCTTGCCCATTGCTCTCAGTTTGTCCTGCTGAGCAAAGTGCATGTCAAAACGTGTCCACATGCCAGTTTGATTCCCAGGACAATTAACCAATCAGGCCCTCACCTGGGGCTAAAAGGTGTCTTGGGTAAAAGGCCTCACCCAGCGAGAAGCACTCTAATGGGAAACTGAGAGGAAGCTTTTACTCACAATCTGGACTCTTTATGGTGTGCTGCTGTTTGATCTGAAAATACTTCAGCTGATGAGGTCATTGGAAAATAATTGAGGTCATTTTCTCGACCTCTAGATGTTTTTGAGCAATAAGCTAAACTGAGTTGGTTGGGCAAGCAAAGGACAAGATGCACACATGCTTGTTTTATTACAAAGACACTTTAAACAAGATTGTATTAACTAAAATATTCAGAAACAGTGTGTCATGTTGAATAAATTATCTTAAACTTGTTAAACCTTTTTTTTCTGGGGGCAGGTCATCAGTGGAATATATTATCATGAAACTGAAATATATGTAACTTGAACCAACAATTATGATCATTTTAACAGCCATTTAACAGCAAGCATTTTAACAGTCATTTAATTTGTGACATATTGTATATATTAAGTTTAACATTCTTTTTATTAATAACCAGTTTGAATAAATAACCAATAATTGATTTTCTAATTTCTGTCTAATTTCACATTCATGTACAATTGGCCATGGAAATTGTTAAACAGTCTTAAAGGTCAGAACACAGTTTAAGTTGTGGCTGTAATTATGAATTACTATAGGAGTGTATTTACAGTAGACGATACAAACAAAGACTAATTTCCCAGATGCATGTTCCTTCTGGAGGTGATAAAACAATATCTATTTTGGTGCATTTGGTAGTGTTTTTTTTTCTAAACAATGGCCTCTGCTTCTATTGATGTATCCCTAAAGACACAAATTGGACATAAAAAGACACATACTGGTTGTGGATGTGAACCAGAATGTTGTCAATGAAGGTCAACAAACAGGACTTCATTACACTAAATGTAAATAACATGGATCATTCATTAGACCGTAAAGCATTACCTGATACTCATTCATTCAGTCATTGATTGTGTGTAGTGTTGTATTTACTCTTAATGTCAGATTTTCAAAAAAATCTCTAGTTCAATAAAATTGTTCTACTGCAGTTGTCTCAAAGGACAAACGACGTTTTTGTTGATTAGGTTTTGACCCTGGTACATCTATAAACAGCCATCTTTCTTTTGCAAAGAGAAAAACCAGACTGAAAAAGTCATTATGGGAGCTGGACAAACCACAGCCCAAGGGCCTCTGAACATTGTCCTTTATGGCCAAAGATTCTTTTAAAAATGTATGATCAGTAAGAAGCACATTCCCATGTACTGAGACAAGAAAAACTTCTGATTACTTATTAATATGCAACAAACTATTGTCATCTTAAAATCCCTGAATAAGGATCTGGATGAATGATGAGTGGTTACCCTGTGTAATAGTTTATCCCGTGTATTCACATATTTATTTAATATCATTAATATCATTTAATTAATTTAATTTTGTTTTTCTACTCTGGAGAAAGTCAAACTAAATTCTGTCGCATGCAAGTTAGATGATATCTATAAAACGTTATAATGCTTTGAACAAATGGTACATCTGCCAGCTGTTGTGTGAAGGAAAATCAGTAGTAAACAGATTTATGTCACAAGCTCTAAATATTGTTTGGAAGGCCAAATCATAATCGGATTAGGATTACAAAAAGTGTTTACCATATAAATCTCTGTTAACCATATGAATACACATGTTGCATGTATATGTATGTGTTCACATGCTACAACCCAGAGTACAGATGAGTGTAAAACTGTTTAATGGTGGTAGTTGTATTACATAAGAGACTAAAATAGAAAAAGAAATAAAACCAATTCTCAGACAAACATATACTCTGGGACAAGCAAGACAGCTAAATTATAAACTACCAGTGTCCTTATTGTCAACTCTTAATGACTCACACCATACACACACACAAACACACACACACAAAGAGAGAGAGAGAGAGAGAGAGAGAGAGAGAGAGAGAGAGAGAGAGAGAGAGAGAGAGAGAGAGAGAGAGAGAGAGAGCGAGAGAGAGAGAGAGAGATGCATTTTGTATGGGATAACATTACATTACATATACATTACAACATATATTTTAGATAAAAATACTTATTAAAAATACTTATTAATTGTGATTAGCATTTTAAAATGTCACTATATCAAGTTTGCAAATACATCAGTTACACTTATTGCAGCCAGTTTAGAATAATACACATACCCAAATCTCTTGCAAGTTATCCAGGTACTGCTAACTAATAAAATGTCTCTGGTATACATGAGTAGTGATTGCTTAGTGGTTGCTCAGTTGGCAGAGTAATGCAGTACAGAAATATATATTAAGAATTGATGAAAAAGGTTTTGTCATACTAGCAATGACGATGCTATTTCAGAAACAAAGAGCAAACAGTGGTGAACATACACACTGATTACAAACAATTGAATGCAAGGGGCAAGGATCAAATCAAAGACAAGGGTCACAGACAGGGTGTGGGACCCAAAAATGAAAAGAAAATTATCAAGTTACAAAACCTGATTAACCACTTTTTGGTTTACCAATACTATCTACATTAACTATAACTTCTGTTTGGTTGTCGCTTAATTAATACCATAAATAAAACCAAGGTTTTTGCAGTATGTTCATCAATACAATCTAATAAAGCAAATAAAGAACTAGTTTTTCCATATTATAGTGAGAATAGCACAGAGTCAGGTGTAATCTACGAAATCACCATTGTATTAACTTAGTCATCTGCAAATATCAAGGCTTACATGACGAAAGCTTACAACAAAATGACACTACACATATAGGACCCCATTAAAATAAACAGAACAACCACTATCCCAGTGTAATGAAATAAATCAAGCAAATTAACACATTGGCTATTTACTTGTGAAGATGTTGCTGAACTTACAGTTCAACTTTTTCATTCCCAAGTTTCTGCTGTTGAGCCCTTTGTGCAATCAGACCTGGGCTTTGTTTTTACTTTTGGTCAAGAATTATAAGAAAGTTGATACATAACATTATGATTCTTCTGTTTGCACATCTCAGCAAAAAAATTGTAATACAGAAAAAAATGTCAATGATTGATTCTAGGAACAAATCAGCTATCGTCAAGATATCACTGCTGGCCCATATGCAATATGAAGTTCAACAATTTGTCTTGTCTTGCTGTCATCAATATCGATATAAGAAAATGTTCTTGAACATTCCTAGCAAGGTTTCAGACAAAGATTTAGACCATATACTTCTCATTTAACCCAATACTAGAGCTGTCTGAATCTCCTAAAGGAGGAAATTGGCTGCTTAGATGGAAGCTTCATTAACCCTGTTGTGGTCCCACATACAGTTGTGGGTTGTGGGCATATTCAGTCTAATAAAGAAACGTGCATCAACCAATTTAATAGTCACAGTAGTCACTGGAGTAACATTCCAGTTCTTTTACTTAGTTTTTAATTAAGTATTTTTATAGTTTGCAAGAAGACCTGGAAGATTGATGGATATTTATTTCCAATGTCCCTAAATAGGACACAAACAGAGCTAGAGGCCAACTTTCGGACATCGAAATGAATATTTGGCCAATAATATATACTGACAATTGCTGACTCATCCCTAAAAACTCTAGTGGCCATTGGCCTGCATACATCATCTCAGTGGAACTGATAGTTGGTCATCTATATTCCCATTTACGTATGTCTGTATCCACTAGGCATGTAAAATGTGAAGCTTCTTGGATTTGTGTAGGATCAATGATGTGTGATATAACAACATTTTTATAATTATTGTATCAAGGTCTTTAAGAAAAAAGCTAATGCTGAAACAGGAAAAATATAGAACACTTTTCTAACAGTGAATAGAAGCAATAATGAATCTCATGTCATCTGAAATCTTGCAAACCATTATATTTTTTAAATAATACTTACGTATATCGATAAATAATACTTCTTATATAGAGAAATTTACATTTTAGGGTTTCAAAGTACATATTTTTTAGATTGTATCATTTAAGTCATGCTAATGTTACCCATGTCACTAGAAAACTTTATTTCTCTGTTTTTCTCTGTTACTGTCTGTGGAATTATATGTTTAGTATATGTATATTGCTTAGAGAGACACAAACTGACAGAAACAAATTCCTTGTGTGTGTAAACATACTTGGCCAATAAACCTGATTCTGATTCTGATTTAAGCAGATTTTGATACCAAATGTTAAGATGTTAGCTTAGTTACTGGAAACGTAGCAGAATGCTAATTGCTGATGAGTTTTTTATGTGTTTTTTTATTTTTAACCAAAGTCAGTTAGTGACAGAAATGCAAGTGTTGGAGGAAACGGCAGAAGAGACAGACAGGAGACACACGATGCAATCAGTTAACGGCAACATTTTGACAAGCTGTATCATGCACGGTTCCTTCTACACACACAGCCCCATCATTCAGTGGTTTGGAGTGATGGGTTTCCGGTTAAGGAAGTCGTGTTATTCCTCAATAAATCAGTATACACACATTCCTGTGGTTAATCGCCCAGGGACTTTTACTTTAACAGTATGTTAGTAGTCTCCTACACACACACACACACACACACACACACACACACACACACACACACACACACACACACACACACACAAACACACAC
>JAOUQU010000021.1:605675-619844 GCA_028566735.1 Ammoglanis amapaensis | reverse complement strand
CTTCGGAAGTCGAATGATTCAGAAGTCAAACCGACTTCCGGAACGGATTAAATTCGACTTCCGAGGTTCTACTGTATCTTAATTTCTAGGCTACCAGTTTTAACACAAAATAGTCTGTGTTGAAGGACTTGACTCTTGGTATCTGCTGAGCAGCATTCTGGAGTCACCATTGTACGCATAATAGATTCAGTTGCCTGTTATAGTCGATATTGTCCCTTGTAGCATGTCTCTTGTTAGTTATCCTGTTCGTGTCTTGTGCCCACTTCCCATGGCTGTTTTGGATTTGCTGTTTTACACCTAGTTCTGTTATTTATGTATTTACAGTATTTATACTACAAATGCTGCATTTAACATGTGTTTTTCGCCAACTAATAAAAGCAAGACCATGACATCCAAAACATTACTAATCAGTAATTCGTGATACACACTTTATGGGTTGTTTTATTTTGATAAATATATGAATAAACTTTGATACTTGTTATTGTGATATCATAATATTATCATGTATATGTCTTTCTTCTTCCACAAACAGATTCGCCATTAGTCATAAACATTGTATCCCATTTTTGCAATATAATATTGTCAACACAAATTTATGAGTAATATTACATTATATTTACGGTGTAATATGACGTTTGTGACTTTCTTTTATAGATCTGAAGAAAAAAAGCCATGGCAACAGATGGAGGGAAATCTGGTGGAGGTGAAAAACAAAAAGGAAAAACGGCATCACAGGTACAGTATTACAGCACTCGTACTCAATTGAACAGTAGGAGTCACTGCAAAGAGCATTTGACTTTGCAGTGTCGAAAATGGCTGATTTTGTTTGCTGACACAAAGAAACATGCTGGGTTTTGATGACATATTGGAGGTCACAGGCATTTGTTCATTGGTTTTCTGCTTTTTTAGCAAAAGGGTCCTGGGTTTAAACACCAATTGAGGTGGCCAGAGTCAAGACCTTCTGTGTTAGAAGACATGCACGTGACATAAATTAGAGATTTAAACAGTTTGACAGAACCTTGTGGATCGATTCATCTTGTGTAACAAGTAACTGTTAAGAAAGTAACCAAAGTTAAAAATAGGAAATCAAAACCTCAAATAAACTCATGACATTTGACATTATGTACTGAGATATCACTATGCAGTATTTTTATAATTACTGTAAAGCTTTGCTCTAATTGTTAGATTACTAGCTAAAACATGTTTTCACTAAGACTAACATTACTATAGTTTGCTGACTTTAATAATAATAAGTTTGCCGTGGAAATGTTAAAACAATTCACTAACTAGATTCAACAGCTTTGTATTTCTCCTTGGTTAATTTTCTAACGCTGCGACCCAGTTTTAAAGCAGCTAGCATGTTGAAATAGAGAACCTGTGGTTTAATCAAACCCACCCACTCTTCCTGTAATCCCACCCACATCAGCTGACACTCTGCTTTTCTTCTGTGTGTGGGTGTGTTTGTGTGGGTGTACATGCAAGAACAGGACGCACAGCCGTCTCCTCTTGCTCTGCTTGCAGCCACATGCAGTAAAATAGGAGGTGCAGGCGGAGAAGGCCAGACTGGCGTGCCCCAGCAGATCATCATCGACCCCAGTCAAGGTTTGCTGCAGCTTCAGAATGCCCCTCAGCAACTGGAGCTGCTCCCCGCTCAGTTCACAGGTAACGGCTGGCAGATCATCGCTGCCACACCTGCCGCCACCACCGTCACCAAGGACAATGCGCAGACTCCTACCATAGCCACAGTGGCAACGGGCACAAACGTCATACCTGTCGACGGAACTCCGGGACGAAAGGTCAAATCAGCCACAAACAATGCCTCAATCTTTCAGCAGCAACAGCAACAGTTTCAGATCATCCAGGTGCAGAACATGGCAAACGCTACTGGGGGGATTCAGTATCAGGTGATTCCACAGTTACAGACTGCAGACGGGCAGCAGATTCAAATCAACACAAACAACCCTTCTTTGAATGTTCAGCCGGAGCAGATTCAGCTCATTTCTAACAATCAAGCCATACTTGCAACTACTCCAAGAGCCACCACAGCCAACATTGTCTCTCAGAATGTGACCAATCAGGCCTTTCCACTGCAGATTCGCCCTTCATTTCCACTTCAGCTGCAAACTCTTCAGGGGACACAGAGCCCTTTGGTCACTACAATACCCATAAACATTGGCGGCGTCACTTTGGCCCTGCCGGTCATTAATAACGTGGCCGCTGGAGCGGGAACGGTTCAACTAGTGCAGACAAACGACCCAAACATGGCAAACGGCAACCAGTTAATCTCAACCCCCGTAACCAGTGTGGACTCATGTGGGACCACTAGCACAACCCTATCAGTAGGAGACTCTGCAGATGCCACAGCAATAACTACCGTCTCTGTGGGATCGGATACGACCACAGAGACGCAAAAAGACGTCAGATCCCAGTCGAACGAATCTGAAAACCTGATTACCACGCAATCCAACGGCATACAAACAACGACCACTGACCAGCAGGCCCAAGTACAACAGTTCCACATCGTCAGTCATCCAGTGCTTCAGCAGATCCAAATTCAACAACCTCAGCAGCAGCAACAGGCAGCACAGCAGCAGCTTGTCCAGAGTGCCATCCAGCTTCAACAAGCTCAGACGCTTCAGCCACTCCAGCAAAACGTCCAGCTGCAGGCCTTTCAGAACCCAGCACAGGTCTTGATCCGAACGCCCACCCTCACACCCTCTGGTCAGATCAGCTGGCAGACTGTGCAGGTACAGAATTCCGGAATGGCTCCGCAGCTCACGCTGGCACCGGTAGCCTCCAGTCAGAGTGGCGGTGCCTTCACACAGATCGCACCTCTTGCCATCGGAGGAACACCCATCACTCTTAACACAGCCCAGCTTGCAACAGGAACGGGCATGCAGACCGTCAACCTAGCAGGTCTGGCTGGGGTACAAGGGATGCAAGTGCAGGGGATGCCACTGACCATCACTGGAATACAAGGTAAGAACGGGAAATATTGGTTTGTACATGTAAGGGATGTAACGATTTAGAAAGAATGGATATGAATCGATTTACTTGGATGAATCACTAACAGCAGGGGCGCTGGCACTATATTTTCTTTTGGACAAAACACAAGTCTAGTATTTTTGGTATAGTTTGTAACTTTCTTACATTAATAAATATAAGATAATCACAAATACTGTATTCATTTCTAACATGGAATAGTAAAAGTACATTTTGTTAAGTCAATAACAATTTGTTTTCAATTGTATCATCATGATGCAAAAATCGTATCGTCTTCCAAGTGTCGTGAATCATATTGCATCGATAGTGAATCGTTACTTCGTTGTGATTTTGAAGGAATTAAACAATGTTAAGCCACATTGTGTTTACTTCCTACTTTTAATGGCTGTAGGACATAGCTCATAGAGCTAGCTTGATGGGGAGTCACTATTTGGATATGAATCCGTCCTTGCCTCGCGTACACCCAAACTTCCCCCGGCTAATTGTCCAGAATCATTGTCAGTCAGTGGATCTCTCCCTCCAGCAGCTGTGGGGTGTACTGTAGTCAGTATTGTTGCTCCAGATTCATGTGACCATCTACCAAAACCTTATTGAATACACCCTAAATGTCTGTGTACATAAAGTGTACAAGTATGCTAGCTAGTTGCCAACTTAGCCTATTGGTTTGAATGACATGATGCTAAGTTTGTTAGCTTAGTAAGCATTCGAATGACCCACTTTAACGTTCTTTTACTTATTACTTTCCTTGTTTAGAAAAAATTTTTAAACACACACCATAGCGAATATTCAGCGGATGAAGCAGTTGTAATCCGGTTTTGTACGATTGAATATCAGAATGACCCCAAAGAAGGAGCAGAGGAAACGTAGTGGACAAAATGTATGAGGGTGTATGTTGGAGCACATAAATAGAAATGTGGTGTGTTTTTTAGGTACAGTGTAGTGTTGGTTATAAATGTTTATTACAGTTTTGTTATCTCTAATTTAAATTGTTATCTCTTATATTCATTGAAAAATGCCTAAAGAAACACCAAAAACATTTAAGACATTAGAACAGTTAGGTAAAGAAAAGAATAGGCTTAGCACTAAATATTTTTGACATATTACACACAAATGTATTTCAGAACCAATTAAAATGAAATACAATTAAATCTGTGAATTAAGGGTCTACATTACAACCTCGCTTGTAGTAACTTAGTTTTTTAATAGCTTCGTTTAAATTTCTGAAATGGTCCTCTATGGCTCATGTAACTACACGTAACAAGATCGTGTCAACTGTTTGTATCAAGCATCAGAAAAATTCCACCAATTCTCTTCATCAGAATCGTCCCCAGTGTTTTGTCATTTCGAGACTGGACTATTTCTTTCCTGACAGGTGGCCATCGTCAGGTTTCTGCATCCGAGTAAAAGTGCAGTGGCTTTTCTGTTTTTTAAAGAAATGCTGCATCATCGCCATACTACTGCATTCTCTTTTCAATGGCTTCTTGTAGCTTGATGTGTTTAATCTAAAACAAAGATTCTTGGCTACAAAGCTACAACCAGACCAGCCACACCTACCTTAAAGAACTCTACAATTTCTCTTCAAGCATTTCTGTATATTGTACATTCTGAACCACAAGTCTGGCTTCTTTTGGTCCATATATCCACATATCCACCAAAAGGAGACAAGAATCAAGTGACTGAACGCACTGTAATTTTTTTGTCTGGCTGGCTTAATATGAATAAAGACCCACATTTTCAGTAGAGCCTTAATATTTGGTAGTATCACCTCACAGCAAGACTGTCCTGTTCTTTCTCTGTGCAAGTTCATTTCCGGAAGCATGTTTTTCCCCCCACTGCAATCCCCCCCCTCCCATTATTAAAAACAACATGAAAGTGGACAGTTGTTTCCTTTTATTATTGTTCCATAAATAATAAAGTAAGGCATTCATGATTATCATTTACGTATCTATCTAATGAATGTGCTTTGATTCGTAAGGTAGGTACAAATACCTCACATATACAAAGCAATTTAGCCCAATCTAGCACCCTAGTTGTTTAAAGTGAATATCTTCAAGAACAAAATCAATGACTTTTTGACTTTAATGGCACAAATCGAACTGGGTTTGTTATTACCAACTTAATCGCTGACCGGGAATCTTGCAAAAAGCTTGTCAAGATGATTAAAAAATAATAATGATTCCTTTCTCCTCTGCAGGCCAACAGCAGGGCCAGGAGGGTGTTAAAGTTCAGCAAGCTCCGGTCACAGTCGCAGTGGGTAACTTGGCCAACACCAGTCTAACAGCAGTAAGTCCAGAGCAGCTGGCACAGAGCCCTTCAGAGGAGGGTCAGCCAAGTAAGAGGTTACGCAGGGTCGCCTGCTCCTGCCCGAACTGCAGGGATGGAGAAGGCAGGTGAGTTGCTGACTGAATTTTTTTTTTGTTTGTTTTATTCTGAACCAGCATCTCTTTCTTTGAAATCATAACCCAGAGCGAATGATCGTTCTCGGTCATTGAGTATAAGTGTTTCAGAAATACGATAATTAGTTTAAGAAACACACTTCCAGGCAGGCAGTAGTTTTCATACTTTGCTGTAGAAGAATTCATCTTGCTTCAGGTTATACATGCTACTTCTACAATCATTTGATTACGTCTACCTGACAGAAATGAAAAGGACCTTTTTTATTTTGATATAAAAGTTTTCTTTAAAAGGTTTTTGTTTAAATTTATTTATTAAATTTATCAACCTAAGAAAAGCCAGAAAATCCAGCCAAGATAGTTGGATAGCACCTGGCAGTCAACCAACATCTGGTTTTCAAGACTTTGTCGTGTTTTCAAAAATGTATTGATTGGCTGTGTCTGTGGGAGGGGATAGCTGAAGAGTTGTGATGGATTGGGGATGAGTGCCTTGGCCAGGTTGTTCCTGTTTTTATACCCAGTGTTGTGCCAAGTGATAAAATGGGACTGATGCAACCCAGTCCAGACCAGAAATATTTCAAATGAAATGAAATTTGGAGTTGATTAAAACCAGGACGATTACATGTGGAAAGTTTCGATAAAAAGCACGTGGATGCTTTTTAAAGCGTGTCCAGCTTTTGTTGATAACTCTAATTTGGTAAAACTTACACAACATTATCAGATCATATAACATTTTCTCCCAACATTAAGGGAGTATCAGGCTCAGGCGGGTATTAATATCTGGATAGTGCCAGCTCTAGTAAAAACTAAGCCTAAAAATAGCAGTTTTGCATTTTGTATTTATTTAAAAAAAATATATTGCCAGCACCTTCTGCTGTTTAACATAGAAATCGATTCGGCGTTAATGATTTTTATCCCTGGTGAATCAATTCTTCAAGGTTATTGGTAAATTATTGGCTCTGTCGCCTCACACCAAGAAGATCTGGGTTCGATTCCTGGGTAGTCACGAGGCTTTCAATGTGGCTTTTGCAAATTCTCCATGACTGAACGATTCTGCGTCATGAATATGAGTGTAAAACATGACATTAAAAAGCTTAATTAATAAATAAATACTACAGCTGTAGTGAAACTTTTAGAAAATCTAAATTTTCTTGCAGAAACAACACAGATCCTTCTAAAAAGAAGCAGCACGTGTGTCACATGGAAGGCTGCGGGAAAGTCTATGGCAAGACGTCACACCTGAGAGCTCACCTGCGCTGGCACACCGGCGAGCGACCCTTCGTCTGCAACTGGATCTTCTGTGGCAAACGATTTACCAGAAGTGACGAGCTTCAGCGGCATCGCAGGACACACACAGGTAAACACACCAAAACCCTAACAATATAAAAACAACATTCATAACATTCATTGCAAGATTGCTCGTCTTGTTTTATATTCACTTGTTAATTCACCCGATGATAAATTGAAACTAGCTTTTATTTGTTGTGATTTGGGGCTAAGAAACAACACCCACACTACCAAGGGCCTACACTTTTTATCTATCCATCCATCATCTAGTTTTACCACTGCTTAATCCTTTTTTTAGGGTCAGAGTAAGCCACACACTGGTCGCCAGTTTATTGCAGGGTACAGAGACAAGCACAAACACATAGGACAATATCGGTATCTCTAATTACTGCATGACTGCATGTCTTTGGACTGTGGGAGGAAACCCAAGTATCCAAAAGAAACCCACACATACACGGGGAGAACATACAAACTCCACACAGAAAGCCCCGACACTGAACATAAACATGGGTTAAATTGTTACGTTCATTAAGTTTTGCATACCACCTAACCCATCATGAACTGGCCCGACCGGGCAACTGATTTGTCACGATTCTGTTTTGGTGTTTCCCATTTTCTTGGCCTGACCATACGGGCCATTGTTATTGTTGATCTCTGATTTTGTATTTTACAGGAGAGAAGAAGTTCGAGTGTCCGGAATGTTCCAAACGCTTTATGAGAAGTGACCACCTGTCAAAGCACATCAAAACCCACCAGGGCAAAAAAGGAGGTGCTGCGCTGGCCATCCTCACCACAGAAGACATGGAGGACGAGGTGGAAGAGGGGTTGTGCTCGCCAAGAATCATCAACGTGGCCTCCATCTCCCAGGATTCGAACCCGGACACACCGACAACGTCGAATAATCTCGGGGAAGAGTTTGAGTAGCTTCTGCTTTGACTAATCTGCTGAAAGCACCATATTATATTTGGCTTTTAGTTCTATATTAGCATTTTCCTTGTTTATGTGGTTTAGAATTTTTTTATGAACATGCACAGCTCTTGGAGTTTATTTGATTTATCTTATGAAAGTGTAAACTATGAAATATTATAACAGAAAATAATGTAAAGAGGTATGAATTTCATTGGTTTTAAAAAGCATACAGGAATTCTATTGGTAACATGAATGTGTGTATGTGTACATCAGCACAAGGAGGAAGCTCGTATTCCAAGTACGAAAATCCATTGTGAATCTTTCGTTAGGGTGAAATTGTCTCTATGCACAATTCTATATCTATTTCAGATGAATGATGGCTTGTTTTATACACATTTATTGAGATCGGAGAGTTGGATAGACAAGGCCAAATGCAGTAAACAGGTCGGCACTGGGTGTGGATTTGAAGGCAGATAGAATTGAGTAGAAGTGTGTAGATCTATTCAGTGTATACATTTATTGGATCGGTGGTGTAATTCAGACCCTAAATACAGAAAGTAAATATGTACTTATTTATAGAGCTGTTAAGAAGGCAGAAGTATAAGTCGTTTATTTAGCTGTGAAATACTTGCTATTTTAGATTGGGCTACACCACATATGTACGGGATGATATTCTAGCAACAGGAAACGTAAATATAGGCAAAAGATTTTGTATTTCTCATCAAGATATTATTTTTAAAGCCTTGTCATACCACACACTGAGCTGCGGATTCTTACAGTCTTAGTGATAATACGCTCAGTTAAAGCTACTTTTATTATATATATATATAATACATACATACATATATAATACATACATACATATATAAATATATGCCCCGGATCGCCTTGCCCATGGATCAAGCCCGGGACTTCTTGCTCTGAGGCGACACTGTTAACCACTAAGCTACCATGCCACCATTATTTTTTATATAAAAAGTAATCATTCAATATAATAAGGTTTTAACAAGTTCTGATCATGAGAAATATAAAAGACTTTACCTTTATTTGGAATGTTTACCAAGGCACCGATCGATTCTCTCTGTTCTCCAACATGCAGTATCATATTCTTACATTTACACTGATCTGAATAATGATAAGACACAATACACAGTAAAGGAATATATAAGCACATACATTTAAGATCTTTATAGAGTAATACATTCCTATGCGTTGATTGTAGGCATTTGGATAAAAGGGATTCTGTTAAAAAATGGAGGCAAAAAAGCTAACAAAAAAACAAATTGGCTTCCTAATATTTGCTTGTGTCTGAATTGAAAGCAATACTATAAAGACAATCCTAGTGAAACATGTTTACATTAGTATGAGGCAGATTTAAATACACTATATGGCCAAAAGTATTTGGACACCTAACATTCTGTTGGAAACAGATAGTGTTAAAATAGTGACCTCGGTGTGATCTTTGAATGTGTGGACTTTATGCCACTTTTTTATTTTATGCCCATTCATTGGCTAGCATTTGTGTGGGTTGGTACTGGTGTTGGGTTCTTCGTAGTTTGAACGTTTGTTTGGGTGTTGCGGTCGGAGCTCTGTGCAGGTCACTGGAGTTTCTTCAAGCCAAGCAGTTGCTTAAACATCAAAATTCAAGGATTTAAAAATGTGTCCCGGTACTCTTGTCCATATATCTTACTAACATACATGCATACATAGTCGTGTATGTGTGTGTATAGAACAGCCGGGGAGGTTTTTATTTTGCATCTCAGTCATAAACTGTCCTACAATGCCTTAACACAGAGTGCAGTACCACTCCTAATAACTGGTGTGAGTGGTTTTTGGAAAGGGACAGAAGTCGCCGGCTAAAAAAATCATATTGCACACGGCTGACCATGTACTTCTTTTATATTACAGTAAACACTGTGGCCAGTTCGCAAAAGTTCATTTTTTATTTGGATCCAAGGTTTCAGACTATGAATTCTAATTTCACAATGTTCTGTCTTTCCTGATTTTTAGTAATAATACTTATAAGACTCACAGATGTCATTTAATGATGTCAGTGTTTGTGTTGCCGAACTGCCACCATCTGCTTCTTGTAGTTGGCGGATTAAAGCCCGCCTAGTTAGTTTGGTGTTCTTTAATGTTATCTGATGGTAGGTTGTTTGTTTGTTTTTTGTGGAAATTGTGATGGATATATTTTCTTTTTTTTAACATTTATTGCACCATTCTGTTACCACATACTGTCTATAGTATATTGCTAATTTATTATTTATCCTTAGTTCCAGATTTGCTTTTATTGATGTGTATCGTATGCTGGTGAGTCAGAGATTATGTGCAGCATGTTTTATTTCTGCAATAGCAATGATTTTTGATCTTTTTTTATAAATATAACCATAGCTTTTAATTTATGAATTATATCATGTAATGTGTTTTAAAGAAGAAAAAAAGAAAATATTAATATCAAACCATTTAAATGTTTGGTAATATTTTGTGGCGAACGGTCCTTGTTTTCCTTTCAGATTTTCTAGTGGCATCTCATTTGTAAATCTTTTTCTAAGATGTGTTTTGTCTTCATAACATTTACTATTTTTGTTGTCCTGAATAGCCTGAAAGGCTGCGGTCTGTTGATATTTTTAAAATAACTTTGTACAAATGTGTTATGTTAATGGGTAAAGAAATATTTGCCTGCATAACACAATTCATTAAAAATGAATAAATCAGTCTTCAGGATGCTGCGTGCTTTATATAGCATACACACGTCTTTGTACCCAAGAATCTATTCTATTGTACAGACAGTTTACATAAGTGAACTCAGGCTGAAGCTACGTGGCTGCTGTGGTTGATAAGGCTGATTAAACAAAAGACTTTGACCTTGGTGCAGGGTGCAAACAAAATAACTCCAGTTGTTCTCTTAAAGTGAGCATTATGTTTTTACCATCACTGGGTACTGTGAAGCACAGACCCTGGACGTAATGCTTATCACTGGGCTCCTGCAATCCGCAACCTCTCATAACCAGTCATATAAACTGTTCTATAATGCCTCGTGTGTCACTCCATAACGGCTGAATGAATGGGGCTGGTTTTGGAGAAGGGACGGGATGCCGGCTGAGACAGCTGCACTTGATTAACCAAAATACTTAGACCTTGTGAAAACACAAATGTCAGGGTTTTTTTTATTTACAGCCAGCACTCATCTGAAAACCTTGTTTCTGAGATATGTTATCATTGCTGGACCAGCTTTAGTGGAATATCTGGGCTTAGTGAAGCCAAGCAGGGGGTAAAGTGGGGGTGGGGGTCACTATTGGGTCTTTGCACAAGACTCTTAATGCTGCCTACACCAGGTCAGGCTGACCTTGCGTTCTAACACTAACATCCGTACAAGTCTAGGATGTTCAAAGAAATGTACAAGAAGGCAAACGAAATCTTAGTACAGTACTTATGTACAAGTGTAAGGAAAATTAACTACGAAATGTTCTATACACTGCACTGGCCACAATCTTGCAGTGAATTAGTGCACCGCCCTGGAGTTTTTTGTACCAGTGTGACCCTGAGTAAGATAACAAAAATTAAAAAATGGCAAGCATGTCACTACAATTGATCAAAACTGACCAAGCCACTCAAAGCTCCTAATTTCGATTTTAAACTCTTCAGTGGTGAATTTAGTATTGTGGTGCGTCATTTTGTTTAGACTCATCAATAGCAAGAATTCACTGTGTCATCTCGGCAGATCATGGGCTTTAATCCCACGTTGATTGGTCTGTCTGGTGTATGCATGCTTGGCTTCCTGTAGGATTTTCCCCAGGGAGGTTTCCTACTCTTCACCCACCCCCAATTTCACCAATCATTACTCTTAACAGGATACAGTGTTCTTAGAAATATTTATAATGAATGAACGTAGCAAATGCATATGTTAGTCAGATTTTGTATGCCGCATTCACTGCTACGTCATATCTGAACAATAAATAGTATTCCAGATGATAATGCAATAATGGCATTTATTAAAAGCACAACTATAATAAAACAATGAGACTTAACAGACTGGGACTAAGATAGTTGAAACTTTTGTTTAAAAAAAAAAACAGAAAAGGTACAGCACGAGTGAGAAATACAGTACAAACTCTAGTTCCTCTGAGACATGGTTTTAAACTGTAATAACCAAACAATTAAACAAACGTATTCAGTCAACAATAATTAGTAAAATGAGATGTTAAAACGCACTTCAAATCCAGTGTTACTCGTTAAAACAAAGTGCTACAAACTAATCGGTGATCCTAGAGCTTTTCTAAAAGGGATTTTGTTTCTAAAGGCTTGTTCAGTCAGGCATTCATAGGTTGTGCATTTCTCATCACTGCGTTAATTCATTTGGCTAATTATTGTTCCAATTGAAAAGGTAAATACAGAAGTTATCAAATAGTTGAGCAGCTTTTAAGTAGTAGTCTTTTCAAAATGTAAAAAACAACCTTAAAGCACTAGTAGTAAAGAGTCTTCATACAACTCAGTAGGACAGAATTTGCATAAAACTAACAGACATTTCGATCCAGCTGTTTTTGTCTGGAAGGATGCATGAACAAACACTGCAATACTAACTTCGAAATACACCTGCAGTTAGTTATACGATGATCAAACATTATACAACACTAACCAAACTTGAAGTATATCCATTTTTAGAAACTCAAATTAAAAGGTCTTCAAAGTTTCGACCAAACAAAAAACAGCTGTGGTTTTTATATACTATAGAGTCATCTATTACATCTATATCCAAGAGTGCTATTTGGGTATTCTAAAAAGAATGCACACTTAGCTGATAAATTTACATGAATAAATCATCTGAAAGAGATCAGCTGTCCAATCATTTCCAAAACTGAAACATTGATCATAAATCTGCTGACTGTCAAATCTAAATTCAAACATTTGTGCAAATTAAAATACAGATCAGGTGTGATCACAGAAACCAGAGGGCTTCGTCTTATCTCTTGAGAATGACATCGTATGATTAGTCGTCCTCTTCCTCCTCGTTAACCGGACTTAAATTTAGATTCTTCTGTAGACTGTAAAAACAGAAGCATGTTTATACATTAATGATTAGTAACACTAAACAGATAATACCCTACATGTGCCATAGTTCAAATATACTAGACCATGTTTTCCTGAATATAAAAGGCTAACACAGATAACATTTATCTGGAGAAAATGCTGGATAATAATGCAAACCTTTCATGTCATGGTCAGGTTGTGTACTGATTCAAGATGATCAGATCACAGCTAGAACCACCTGTCAAGTATGATGCCTGTAGCAGTGTTAGAGTCTGGTTAATGTTTCTGTGGCATTCTCTGGGCCTTTGCACTTTGGGAGTCAACCGTGGCCTAATAGTTAGAGAACTGGGCTCGTGATCAGAGATTGCCAGTTCGATTCGGAGAGTTGACATGCCAATCAAGGCATATAACCACCACAGGTAGTATGGCTGAAAGTTTGTTTCACGATATGGATTGGATCAAATGTGGAGGATTAATTCTGCTGTGTAAAAAGCACAGTAAAGAAAATGTATTCTACTTGCAAAACTAAACTTTCAAATGAATTAGGTTATAAAAATCATCCTAGTATATCACATTCAACCAAACACGCTAATCGTCTTGCAGGAAGATCTATCCAGAGCACTTATGTCAATGACACACGGTGATTAATCTTGTTATTTGTAGCTGGTCAGAATACTGTGACTCCTAAGAAAATTAGATTGTTCACACAAAATTTTGAGACCAACAGACTCACTACAGCATATGCTGATAACGTTCATTATAAATAATAATCATTTGGAACACTTACCTAATATTCAGTTATACAAAGCTGAGAATAAGATGGACATACCTCTCTAAGTATTCCTTTACACTGTCAAAACCATAATGTTTGGCAAGATGAGAAAGGGCACCGGTAGCACAACGGCCATCTCGTTTGCGACACAGGCTGCAGTTGCAAATTCCCCGACAGAGAGGACACTGCCATGTCTGAACACACATGAAACAAGCACCCAATTAAAGTGAAAGTATCAGTTTATGCATCTTAAAATATCAATTTATGATATTTATGTGGGTCTGAACTGTGTGAATTATGTACAGTTCCAAATCTCAGTTTCTCTAAAAAGTGAAATTAGCAAAAATCTGATAAATTAGACACTAAAAAAGACACAGAAAATAATTCCACATAACTGAAACAATAGCATAATTTTAGCAACAATTTTAGAAGATCTTTTCTGAATAAAGCCACAATCTAAACATTAATTCAACAACAACAAAAATATTTACCCTATACAATTCATAATTTCTTTTTGTTGCTTTATTATATAAAAAGGTTAAAAGGTCTAAAAGGATTCATCATAGTCTATTACATAACAAACATCTGGCTTTTTAACATAGGTGTTAAGTTTTAGTACACACTGTGTAAAAAATGTGTGTGTGGGCTGACCGCAATTAATCGATTATTCGTTGGTCAACCGAAAAAATTACTAGTCGGACAAATTCCATTGGTCGATTAGTCGCAGGGAAAAAAAAGCTGCGTTTCGTCAAAGGACTTCTGGGACTTTTAATTTGA
>JAOUQU010000021.1:558331-573769 GCA_028566735.1 Ammoglanis amapaensis | reverse complement strand
ACACACACACACACACACACACACACACACACACACACACACACACACACACACACACACACACACACGCACACACAGTCAATTCCTGCCAACAGCTCTGTCTGTAATCTGTCCCATCCCCTTTTGCCCACTATGGCTCTATCTTTTTCTATTTCTCTGGCTCATTTGTTACAGTCAGACCTCATCAAAGTAAGAAACAGGGACTGCATTGACTAGCACTTAGCGCTAATGTGAAAAGCAAGTGTATAATGCAACATTCCTAGCTATTTCATTCTTGATTTGTGCTTACTTGCACAATCATTCCACGATCATTTGCTTGGTGTTTAAAGCTTCTTAAATCTGAGCTCCGTGATGGCACAGTGGCGCAGTAGGTAGCATTGAGATCCAAACAATGCCAGGAGCCGGCAACCTTCAGCTAGAAAATCAGCTTTGCTTATTGTGCTTATTGTCTGTGAGTAGTTTGCAAGTTGGTCGATATATTTGCAATGTTCTCTCTAAGTAAGTTCTCTGAATTTAACCCACTCTGTGCAGTGAAACATACATTTACACACACTAGTGAACACACACTGGGAACAGCAGTGATCACATGTGCTTGGCACAGTGGGCAGATTGAGCCTCGGTGCCCAGGGAGCAATTAGGGGTTCGGTGCTTTGCTCAAGGGCACTTCAGTCATTACCTGTTGACTCTGGGAATCTAACCGGCAATCTTCTGATAACAAGCCCAGTTCTCTAACCACCAGCACATGGCTGCACACACTGCCCACATAAGTTTTTATGCACTAATATACTGGGTTGCAGTTGGATTTGTAGCAGTTCTGTTCAGCAATGTGCAAGGGAACCAGTACACTGGAATGAAATCTATGTTCCTGGTTGCCATAATATATCATTCCAGAGAACAGACATTCACTACTCCAAAGTCCAATAGTTCAGTAGTTTTTGCATGCTGACATAGTTGCCTGTGACTATACTGTAGTTTAGAACTAGCTAGTTGTAAAACCGAGAGCTGCTTAATCAACACATTAACACATCAGCAGCACTTCCTATGTTAAAGCTTTGTTAAATTTGACTTTAACAGTTTTCAGCATCGATATTTATGCTTACATCTGAAAAATGGTCTTATAATTCATTCTGATTTGAGTAAATGTCCACAAAAAGATATGCAAATCAAAGCAGAATTTATTAAAGCTGTTGCTGAGCTGTGTTGATAATAATTAATTGAATGCAGACATGCTGGTATTGCATTTTACATTTGCATTTTCTTTACCAAACATATTTTGATAAAAAAAAAAATCTATTCATCATAATTAGCTGATACATAAAGTAATTCAAAAACGCCCTTTCTGTTATTGAATATTTGTTTCACTGAATATTTCTGGTTAAACAACTTACAGTACAAGCATATTTGTCATTTGATTTGAATGATTTATTAGAGTTAGTTTCTTTCTTCTTTGCTTTATGTTTTTTTTTATTTTATTTGGGGAACAACACAAATCATGCCAAAGCGATCAGTTATTAAGTTTAGTTGTCAACGTCTGCATTTTCGCCTCATTGTACACAAGTTAGACATATTTTCAATATTCTCCTTTCCTCTGGCAACCTCTGCCTGTCTATCAACGCTGTTTCTGACCGAGCAGGAACACAAACTAACACACTTTTATATCAACCTGTTTAAAACTTATGCAAGGTGGTTTTTCAACTGCAGTATGTTAAAAATAATGAAAAGACAATGTTTAAAAACAGGAATGTTTTTAAATGAGACTTAAATGATGAAACAGACATAGAGTCAGAAACAGTTTGTGGAACGTTTGGCAGTTAATACGAGAAGATAACGTTGCATGTAGGTGGTGGATTGAGGTGATTTTAGGTGCATGCTAGTTTTGTTCTGTAGTTTACTGATTGAGTCGGTAGACAAATACTCTAAAAAATCAAAAATGTTTAGACATCCCTGGTTAATGGGTCACAGACAGACCCTGTTATGAGGATGGAGAAACACATAGTTGGTTGATAGAATTTAATGTGAGTCTCAGAGTCGATTAAAGAATCAAACTGAACGCCAAGGTTTCTTTCAGTAGGCAAAGGAACCTCAAATTATTTATCTTTTCTTTTAGAAGTTTAAGTTTAGATCATTTGATTAGTTCATCAACCCAAGTGAGGGTCAGTAAACAATAAGTAGACCAGTAGTTTTCTATTTTTGTTAGAAGGATCAGCATTTTTAAATGAAAGAAGGTGGTTGACAGTGGTTGACAGAGAAAGAAAGAAACACATTTTTAATAACGTTGAATCCTTGTTGGTGAGCATCAGTTCTGGAGAGCAAGTGTTGCTGACAGCTTTAATGCCAGCCAATGAATTTCTACCTGGCATACTCGTTTCCTAAAGGAGACAGTGAAATCTATGATTAAGGATACCAAGTGAGTGGAATGGAGGACACACCATGTAAGTAGCTGATATCAAACATGCCCAGTCATGCATGAGAGTTGAGACATTTAATCTCACGAGCAGAATATATGAGCTGCACTATACCACTAAAGATCACCGCAAGCAGAATTGTATAATTGATGTCCAAACATCAGCACGATAAGTTATATTCCTATAATGTTTGAAATCAATAGCTTCCTTTGGGAAGCACAGCACTGCATTGCCAAACCCCCTCGTCAATCAATCAAGTGTAAGCACAAGAAAGAAGAAGGACAAACTTCCACCATAATACAAATGAGTAAATCAAGTGAGTTCGGGTGAGTTAGCAACAGATGACAGTGAAGCCCTATACAGGAGAATGCAGTGTTTATTATACACATGGAATGTAACTTCCACAGACGTATTTGTGCTCTGTAGTTGAATTTAACAAAGTATTTAGCTATTTAGTTTTGCTGTAGAATTTCGCTTCACCATGTTTGCTTCACGTTTTGCTTTGTTATCTGTGAGATTATCTAGACCTCCATCCACCTGTTAGAACACACACACATGGGTCCATAAGGGGCCAACTGTTATTACAGAAAAAAAGACCAAAGAGACATGAAATGTGTGGATTGCTGCAATAAAATTGTAGTTCATGGTGCCGATATGAAACAATATCTAAGGCTATGAAGGTTTCCATAGCTACAGTGGATTTAATAATTTTGAAATGAAAGAGTCTTGGCACAACCTTAAACCTACAGGGAGTTGTCTGGCCAAATTGGGCATCTTGGCAAAAAAGCGTCGGTCAAAGAGGTTAGAAGGAATCGAATGGTCATTTTACAAGAGCTCTATAAGGGCAACTGTGTTTGCAGCAATCTATAAATCAGATATTATGCCATATAAGCAAGACAGACAGCTTAGTTTAGTTAGATGGTACTATATGTACAGTATGAGCATTTTGGTGCGAACAGGATTTTTGGGAGGTGCTTCTTGGCAGTAAAAATTGAAAGACAGAAGAATGGAGAGAAATATAAAAACAAGATTGAATAAACCCTCCTCAGGAGTGGATGGATGATAATGATCTGAAGCTAGTAAATGCTGGAGTAACTTTAGGGTTTAATGATGTGCATACCTGATAGCACATCTATGTAACTTGACAAGATCTGAAATGAAGAATGGGGAGAAAAATGCCAAAATCAAGATGTTCCAAGATGTTCATGTATTCTAAAGAACTAGTAGCTCTAGTTACTGCTTATAGTATTTCTGCAGAAAAGAATCCAGTGTCTGATTGCATTTGTAGGAGAGAGAATCGAACTATGCAACTGTCAACATGCCAAATCAACCATGTACATACAGAAACTTATGTATACCCCACTCTCAGACATACACAAAGCTCAAACCATAGCCAAGTGATCAAGGTACGGGACTATTATTTTAATGGTTGCTTGTTCAGACCCCACCCCTGCTAGGTTGGCGCAGTCACACCCATGAGCAAGACGCTTTGTTACTCATTAAAGTCATCAACTAAATGTTATAAATGTAAATATAAAGGTGCCAAAAGCAAGTTTAAGAATTCAAGCGAGTTTAACAAAGGTCACATTGTGATGGACACTGGAACGACTGGGTCAGGGAATCTCCGAAACTTCCCATGTTGCTGGGAGTTCTTGGTCTTCAGTGGTCAATATCGTTTACAGGTAGTCCGAGTACCAAACAATAGTAAATTGCTAATCTAGGCTCATCGATGCACATAGGCCAATGTTGTCTGATCCAACAATTGAGCTACTGTAACTGAAAATGCTGAACAAAATAATACTGGTTCTGATTAATTTAATTCCTCAACAAAAGATTAGGAAGGTGGTCATAATGTTATGCCTGATCAATGCATAACACTAAATATAATAATAAATATGGTAAAATTCATTGTTCGAAACAGCAGTTATAAACAAGTCACATCTGCAATCCAGTAAAACTTGCAAATATGAAATACGTAAATATGTATGTCAATACAAATAATATTAACAAAATAACAATCCTATGAAAATAAAACCCATGAATCGTTCACATTTTCTCTTCATGGACTTTGTTACTGTTAAACTATAGTGACCGGCATTTGCATGCTTAATGAGATGCACCACATCTCACCCATTAAATTGAATTTGCTTTATCAGATCGTACTTTGAATCGACCACTTAATTTCAGGCTTAAAGGCAAAAGAGAAGCCAAGGACTGCTAAAAATAACCAACTCTCCAACAGTAGTCTTTAGGTAACAAATATGAACAGCACGATTTAACTTACATAATGTAAATCTTCTATTTTTTATCTAGTGTCACGTGTGGGGTACCTCTCTTGTGGTTTCACTTAAGTTGGATGTCCACACCGCAGGTCATTGTCTCTCGTTAAAATGCTCTAAGGAGCTGAGCTCATGATAGCTGAAAGCAAGAGCTTCTTAAAAGTTCTGTCTGAATGTAGCTCAGCATGCAGTCTCACCGCTACAGGCATGTATACTGCATCCAAATCACTGATTAAAGCATGAAGATGCTCCACAGGGAACCAACAGTGATACGGCACAACACAATAGCAAGCAGCTCAGTGCAACTCAGAGAGGCAGCACAATGTAAGGAAATAGTCTACAGCCCTTGAGATATATAAAGAAATACAGTTCTCACTTGTAGACTTTGAAGTGCCACTGCTGGCTATGTCACTAAAGTATTTGGCAGTTGCCGTTACACAGCATAACATAATACATCACATCATAGAATTTAGATAGCTGGTGATTACTAAGCTCAAAAGTCACTGGTTTCAACTGTATCTGGTCTAGTCTGTATCCCTGGTCCAATTTTTCTAAATAAGTCTCTAATATTTCAAATAAGCCCAGACATTATGATATATGATGTCCTGTGTAGTCTAAAATGTTTGAATTCTTGACCATGGAGGGTAGCCAGATGTATACTGAACAATCAACTAAACGGTTGACAATTCAAATCTCAGGTCTGGCCCTTGAGAAAACCCTTTAACACTCTCTGCTTCAAGAGTGCTAAACAATAGCCTGTAGTCTGACCCTAGTCCCCGAATACATGACAATAGTGTCCCTTTAGTTTGCAAAACCACAAAATAATATATAATTACCAATGATAATATCAGCTTTCACATAAAAGGGGATTTTCAAATATTTTGTCTAGTTGATTCTTGAATTGAAATTGATTGAGAAGTTGAGAATAGAATGCTTATTCGTCATATGTACACATTCAGACAAGGTTATGGGTCATGCTCAAGTACAATACGGTAGCTTCCTAGCAAAACTGAAATTAGACCTTTTAACCTTGATAGTAGGCGGCACGACGGCTAAGTGGTTAGCACTGTCGCCTCACAGCAAGAAGTCCTGGGCCGGGGGCTTTCTGTGTGAAGTTTGCACATTCTCCCCATGTCAGCGTGAGTTTCCTCCATGTACTCTGGTTTCCTCCCACAATCCAAAAACTAGGTTGATCAGAAATGGGTAAATTTGTCCTGCAGTTTCACAAGGTCCCTGTAGTGTTACGGGGTTTGAGAAAGACCTGGCAACCTACTCTGTAAAAATAGAATTGTTGAGTAACTCTGGGGATCGGTAGCGGTCCACAGAGTGACCCAAGAGTCGGATACGACTGAAACGGGTAGATACATACATACATAACCTTGATAGTCCAAAGATTTTTCTACTACTCAACCACTCTCCAGAACCAATGTGTTAGAAGATGTGGTCAAAGTTGCATCAATAACTTCCCATTAACTACAGTTGTGGACTTTCCCCAAACGTGAAGAATTTTGTAGAAAAATGTCCTCCATTGTATGTCAGTCAGCATTTTAGTTATCCCTACATTAAAATTCTGGCTTTGTCGGCTCAATACATGCAAAGTATTGCAAAATGAACTTGACTGAACAAGCTAGGCTATCACCTTCTAGCAAGAAGGACCATGACCATGACCCATGGGAAGTGATATAGTCAGAAAATTAAAATTACTAGTCAGAAAAGAAACTAGAGTGTTATGTGTGAATTGCCCCCTGTGAACAGTCGTCTATCTGCTCATGCAACATGCAGTGCAATCGGTTATCACCTTACCTAAGGTAAATCCTATCTTGGTACATGATTCAGACAAAGATACATACGATCAGTGAGAGAAAAAAGAATACATCAGAAGGGCAGCAACCCGTTTCTCAAGCAGAAATGGTCCTGCACAGACCATTAGCGCTATAAGGTTTATGTATATTTGCGCTGTGATTGTTATTTGATTAAGCATTTTCCCTTAAACTAAGTCCTCCTTTCGATCTAAGTCTTGTTTACCTTTGTATGAAAATCTGTAACCAGCCAATTACTTGCATTTAGAATATATTAAGCTTGCAAAGCAGCAGTTGGAAAAATCAATAATGCAGCTTTCACCCTGAAGCACTTTTTTTCCGATTAGCTTAAGAAGACGTTTACAGATTCTTGTTTTATTCAGCAGGTGTAGGAGATGTCAGGTAAACTGTTTTTCTAAGCCTTCTTCAGCATTTAATGGTAAGTATCTACTAAGATAAAGGCTCGTTGACATGACTGGACTGAACGAAGAACTAAAGTTTAATTATAACTCATCTTTAGTCAAAATATAAATTATAATTACGTTACTTTGTAAAATTTTATGTAAATATATTGTAAGTATCTGTTAAATCTCATCCAGTCCACCCGCGTTGGACGGACCCCGGCCGTGTCTGAATCTTCCCAGGTTTCTTCTTATATGTATTTTCCAGCCCCGGGTTTGCTCTGCATGGGTTTCTTTCCTTTTGTGTTGGTTTGTCGTTGGTCTGGTGGTCCTTACCTCTGGAACGGAGCTTTATGACAATGTCTATTATACAAAAACATTATATACATAAAATTGACTTTTTGGCTACTGAAAAGAGCTAGCCACTTATCATTATACATAACAAAACACGTCTATATGTAGATGCTTTACATGCAGTTAGTACCACTGGGATTCAACCCCTGGATTGCAAGAGAAGTGGGTTAGCTCAGATTACCAATGCGTCGCCCAAATGCAGAGCTATTGTATTTTTCTTGCTTATGCTTGTGCCTTGGGGAGAGCGGGTCTTGCTTTTTAAACCTACACATTTGGTCCAAGATTGATGAAGCATCGCATAGAGCAGTCAACATTCGGAACCTCGTCTTCTTTAATGAGCAGGTCCAAGTTTTTAGATAATTGCCCGAGAGTCCATTTCCAGCCATCTTTCAAAAGAACTAGTGGAAGCACTGAACATTGTTGTAAGGCTTGTCACATCTAACAGGCCTCATTATCTTCTTACTTTAATAGGATGTTATGCGCTGAGTCAGTGCACCAGTGTCAGAATTCAGTCCGATACTAATAAGAGAGAGACGCATAGTGGCGCAATCGACACATCAAAGCACCGAAGACAAGATAAGACAAAATGGGAGAAATGTAGTGAAATCATGAGGAAAGAGAGCGAAAAAAGCAAGAGGTTATCACTGCGTTCAGGACTACAAACACCCCTATTCCTCTACTCCTGATGTTGGTCTCTTGACGCTGATAGACTCTGCTTCTTCTATTTAGAAGATAATGAGATTGCTCTCTACACAAAACTGTGTAGACTACAGAGCAGTGATGTACAATACCTTGACATGTCGAATCTCTTCCCACTCCCACTGATCTCTGAGCCGAGACACAACCACAAATCTCCCACACTTACCCGTGCGTTTAACATGCAATACGCAAACAGATGCTTATAGAGATCAGGAAAACACCAGACGAGTGGGTTTTGTGGCGCATTTGAATGGCTCAGCCTGTCCTGGTTTTTTAATAGAATTCCTCATGGCATCTTCCTCAGGTGGTAAAGGGATGCAATAAGGCTGGAAGCGAGGCGCTGACTAATTGAAAAGAGCCCAGCAGAGCAGAATTTGATACACGGCCACTCCTTTCGGCCCTCGGCAGGCGTATGAAATCTCAAACAAGTAAGCACATATACAAAGACAGAGAGACTCGCTCTCCCACACAGAGTATGGGTTCACAGCAGTCGTACCATACTGTGACCGCAGCATGTGGGTGTGTGTTTGCATTGAGACGAGGTTAAAGAATGGTGGATAGCTGCTGGCTATCAAGCAAAAACACACAGCAGATTGACTCACCACTGCGCCGAGTCTTAGTAATGGGGAAATATTAACGTTGGAAGGTAATTCTACAAAACCAAGAAAACATCTCTTAATATCATGAACATCAACAATCATTTTTTATTACATTGTACCCATTTCCTGCCGGTCTTTCTCCAACTTATAGTGCTCTGAGTATTGTGTGTATCCACCAGACAATATCACATCTCCAATCAACCTAGTGCAAGCTTTTCTAGTAGCAGACACGGAAAGAACATGCAAACTCTGCAACTGGAAGCCCTAAGCCCTAAGGCTGACCCAGGAATCGAACCCGAGACTTCTTGCTGTGAGGCGACTAACCACTAAAGCCATCGGTCCACCCTGAACAAACCTAGTGAAGCATAAAATGATGCTTTTAACAGAAAGGCAATCATGCACGATTATTTAATTCTCTGACATATTTAATGTATCTTTACTCTTATTTAAAAGGTCTAATCTGACACGTTCCATATAGGCAGCACTTTTTAGTGGGTGGGATATCTTAGGCTCTCATAGATGATTGAAATTTATCGTTGATACTCTTGTAACCACTGTGCTTAATACACATTACTGAATTTAACTCCATCTGTGCAGCGAAACACACATTTACAGACCCACTAGTGAACACACACTATTGGAGAAAGTCAGTACACAAACCCTAAGCATTCTAGCAAATGTACAGGTTACCTTCCAATCACAAGGTCTCTAACTACAAGGCCATGGCGGTCCCAAATGTGGTAGATGGTTGTGATAAAAGGTTGACAAGGGCAAAATAATGTGATAATTTGATGACTGGATCAGAACATCTTTTCCTGGTCATCTGTAGTTTTTTTACAAAGGTTTGTAAAACTGCAACAGCATCCTGGGCAGATTAAGAATATGGTTATAATGTTATCCCTGATTTGTATTATACAGAACGATATAAACTACTGATGTTTATACTGTATTTAGGAGTGGGTCGTTCCAACATAAATAGTTCTTGGTTTGTTTGTTTGTTTTCATTCTCATCTTCCTCAATTTAGTGTCCATGAAAGATGTTAAATTTCAACTGTCTTTGGCTTCGTCATGATTGTGTAATATGCGATATATAAAAAGATGCATGCTCTCTAGTTATGTAAAATAATTCCCCATAGAGAAACATTGCACATCAATATGTTTTCTGTTGTCAAGGATTACTCATGAACAGCCTCGACCGGTGCATCCTCACTAATAATTTTGATTTGATCCACTGCAAACGCCAAATTATTAGGTAAACATGCATAAAAATACTGTCATAATCATACATACATACATAACACATTTGTCCTAGTTTGCTCGTGTCACTCAGGCAACCAGACGAGTGGGGGCTTTTATTACTGGTACACAGAGCTTATATTGCTGCAGCGCTCTCAAGAGTGTAACTTAATTTCATAATGCCTGTATGACATGTAGCGCATTAGGATTTATAAGCACTATTAATCACTCGTTCTACAAGATTTTGCCCAAACAAACCAAGCAGGTGCACAGATATCCACACAAACAAGCTCAGGATTAGTGGCGTCCCATTTGGATAGTATAATAGCCTTGTTAACATTTTCATAGATTAACTTTATACGTGTATTATATAATATTTTCAAATTATACCAGCTAATTGTGAATATGAAATAACATTCATAAAAAAATTACACTACATTTCTACACCTTTATTACATTCATTACTGAAACTGTAGTAACTCATTACAAAAAAAAATCATCAGTATCCAAATTTATATCAAAGACGTATGTGTGTTACGCAGGAAACGTCACTAACCTGGGCAAAGCCAGACTAGGGGGCTAGTATATAAATAAATGCAAATAAATGCAAGTGCACCCCAAGCAATGCAAAGCTGGTTAAATGGTTTAAATATAGCTGTGATTACTTATTAAAATGACTTTAGCATGGTCTTTGTTTAATATATATTATGCAAACACTAGAACTGGGTTTCCATGGTCATACAATGCAAATGACACACTATGTTATTAAGTATGACATGTACACATCTAGTAACATCTGTTGGTGCATTATGTAGACATGCACATTACGAACACGTATGCATGTACACATCTAATAGTATGTAGTAACATCTATAGGTGCATTATTATCTTATATAGAAGATACTCAAATAATATACAATTGTACTTTCTTATATTTTAGGAATATATAATAGGAATAGTAATACTTGTGATCATGGCCTAAGTATACTCTATATAACCTCACATAAGCCTATAATTATCGTGTGTCACTCTGATAAGCTGGAAGCATAGGGATGCCATACTTGCCATTCTCAGCTGGCTGTGCCTTCGTCAGAATTCAAATTCATTTCTGATTAACACACTATACTCAGATCTATCTGTAATCTCATCTGCTTGCTTCATTGGATTCACATTGTACAAGCTTAAATTTTGCCCAAACAAAACAAGCAAACGCACAGGTGCACTCACAAACAGGCCCAAACTTGGGGACATGCCAAGGGCGAGGTGCCATCATTGGCAAGTTTGCAAGACAGAGGGACAGGTGACGTTGCATCACTGGAGAGAGAGTTGGGAGCTTAGGCAGCCAGCATGGGGCATGACGAAAAAGGTGCCTGGGGAAAGGGTGGGGGTTGTGAGGCAGGTTGGGGGGGGTGGGGGGGGGTTGTGTGGCCCCTTGTTCTTTGCCATGCAATAAAAATGCTAATCTGCTCAGTTCCCCTGTTGATAGATTCTATGGAAAACAGGTTAGAGTTCCTCGCTCCACATGTGTACCCTCAATTTACCAGTTGGCCTTTTCTTTATTTTAATCTCTTTAGGTGTTCTTCATTAAAATCCAGTAGTCTGGATGTTTTTACACTTCAATTGGTCTGATAATGGCAGCAAGTGGACCCGATCTAAGCGAACCACGGCTGTGTCAGAGATAAAAACAATAAAACAAAAGCTGTAGAAATAAAGGTCACGAAGAGAAGGGATTCAGGCAGATCATGAGATTTTGGTGAGATCTGTTCTAGTGAGTACATTTTACTGTATCACATGTAACCAGAATACATTTCGTTTACATAAAGGCCTCATATCATTCAATGCTGGACATCTATGATTTCCGATACTGATTGTGTAGAGACGAAGTTTCACAGATCGTGACATCCAGCTACACCTCCAACATTCTATCCAAGATCAAGTTAAATCACCATCAAAAAAGCAACACTTGTAATTTGCCAGGTGATGTCTCTATTAAAACAGGGCTGGCAAAACTGCCTGTGGTCACTGAGCCAAAGCAATGTCATCTGTCCGGTTTGGCCTCTATAATCGACTTGCCCTGCTTTTCCACACGCACACACGCACACGCACGCATGCACGCACACACACACACACACACAAAGAAAAGTAAAAAGGAGGGGTAATAAATGAAAATCAAACATAAATCTGCATAATGTTGCCTTTGTTCCCATTCTGGCCTCTTTAACTTTCACATCGAATTAGCTTCAGGGAGTGTGTTTTAGGAGATATGGGGCCCCCATCCTCTCTATCCCCCAGCTGGAACAAGGGGTTGGCCCGGTGTGGTCTATTCCCAAGAGACTGGTTATGACAAATAAGATTAATGTCTCTCAAGTCTGAAGAGGACCGCAGATTAGGATGATAGGTGATTTTCTCAAGAGATCGTATATGCGAATGCAAGCATGTGGTTGCCCACGTCTATCCTGTAGTGCAGGGGACCTATTCTATCTCCCCCCTTTTCTAGTGACCTCTGAAACATAAAGGGTCAGCAGGGCAAAGGGCAGGGGTGATTTGGATGGTTTCTCTATCATACCCCATCTTAAGGCGCAATCAAGCAAATTATGTGGAAGATAGCGGAACAGATTTCCCACAAACCAAGAGCGTGAAAACTCTGTTAAGATTAACAATGAAAACAAAGGACCATCGACCTAGCACCGGGATTTTTCACTAACATTAAGTGTGACTAGTTTTGTAATATGAACTAAGCAGGTAAGACAACGTGGATAGATAGTCTACGCTAACCGGCATTTAACATAATATATCTGTAGTGAGAATGAGTTCGAATGCATTTTCAATTTATTGACTCATCACATCATGTCTCCAGAATGAAACAATCAGCCATATCACTGGAGTTAACGCTACTGGCTAATTACAGTCTATTACTCTCATCCTATCCCTCTAATAAGTAGTACTAACAGACTGTGAAGCAGCAGTTCATTCAGATTTAGATCTTATAGTGCCATCAGCAATGCATTTAGTTTCTCTCTATTTCAGTAAGTGCCTCTGTGCATATGCATCAAGATACAGGAGACAACAGAGTAAGACTGACCCACTGTTTTGGCAGGAATACTTATTCATAAATAGTAGCAGCCAGGCATAACATTATGACTACTGACATGTGAAGTGAATAGCACTGATTATGTCCTCATCACTATAATAACCTTTTTAGGCAAGTAACATTTTTTCCTCAGGTTTGATGGGTTAGAAGCAGGAAAAATAATGATAGCTAGATGGTTACTACTCAGAGCTTGCCCAAACTGCAGCACTTGTAGGGTGTTCTAAGTCTGTACTGCTCGGTATCTATCAAAAGTGTTTAAAGGAAGGAACGATGATGAACCAGCAACATGCACACGAGTGGCGAAGGCTCATTCATGCATGTGTGGAGTATTAAGGTAGTTCCATGAGGTCTGTTTATATAACTGAGCAACCTCAGTGGTGGTCTCCACAAACTGGTAAAAGATTTGAAAATGTTCTATTCTAAAAAACTTCAGTTTAACAGTTCAGTTGATTGCATATGGATCATCAAGACAATTCAAGGTGGCCATAATATTACGCATGATCTTTAAATGTAACCACCTATGTTAATAAAAGAACATGTATTACTCTAAAAATTGCATTATTTTAAAAAGCACTTATAACTTTATCAGGATGGTTCAGGAGACCAGGTACCATTATTATGCCAACAGTTCCTTCTATCCTGTTAGTTAATTTCAAAAGCGAGCCAACATGAATTAAGGATCTAAAGCACGGGAGCAAATTTCGCAGTCAGGCTGAACAAAGTTTACAATATAAAAGTCTGATTGGGAGGCTCCCGGGTGCTCGGAGAACTGGGCTTATTATCGGAAGGTTGCCAGTTTGATTCTGAGAATCAACAGATCACGACTGAGGTTCCCTTAAGTAAAGCACCAAATGCCCAACTGCTTCCCAGGCGATGGGGCTAGGGCTGCCCACCTTGCCGGAGATGTGGGCTTATTGCTGCCCCCTAGTGTGTTTCACAGCATGGATAGAGTTAAATGTGGAGGAATGTGTAAAAGCACTGTTATGCTAAATTTGATATATATATATATATATATATATATATATATATATATAAGAATAATTTTAATATTCTTATATATTAAGACTTAATATATAAGCAAGTGTTAAATTACATACTGTAGAAACTTGGCTATGTTTTAAAACTGCCCAGATAATCAGTGTATTATAATAACCTTGGTGCTACCTCTATATAAGCTGTTGTATTTATATCTATAAACATTCATGCAAAACAAACAAACAAAATAAACAGCTACACTCAGCTTTTTTAATAAACTTAAATTCATGAATTTTTAATTTGGCTATAGAACTGTAAGTACCAGTCATGCTAGCTATAACCTCTGCAATATTTCTAATAACTTACTTTTAAAAGTAAGCCTTAATAATCATAAAGCCGTGACACTTGAGAAAAACGTCTTCCTACACATTGTTGAACAGATACGAACATTACATTTGCTGCTTTAAAGTGGCACAACAAATAGCTATCGGCGTTTATGTTCCCACATCTAATTTACAAATCTAAATTAGATATGGCACTCTCATCAGTGTGTAGATATACACCGAATTACATACAATAAACAAATATTATACACATATAAATAAATAAATAAGTTGACTTACTTTTATGTACTGCGGAGTCATTGTGAACTTGTGCACAAGTTCCGTGCACACGGAAGTGCTTCCGTTTAAGCTTCTGTAGAGATGCTTTCTGGAGACTGTGCCACCGTGGAGCCTTCCACACAGAGAATAAGACAAACAGTAAAAATGAAAAAAAAAAAAAAAAAAGGCAGCCACAGAGGGCATCAGGTTTCAGTTTCAGTCTTACATTTGTAAAGTGCCTGAAAAAAATATGCGCCTGAGTATTTCAAATCATTGCATCAGATGACATTTTCATACCATTTATTAAACTACAATATTTTATAAATGATACAATGCACTAGAAATTGTGCAGGAGCGGTTAAATAATATTGTTTCCCATATGATTCCATAAATGTCTATTGTGTTAAGGTATTTTGGTAAACATGTCATCCATGAAAAGGCAGGTAGTTACACAAAATATATTACAAATACATATTAGTAAATATCTCAAATTCAACCCGCTTGCCTGTTCGTAGACTAAATTTGAAAAAAGTGAGAGGAACTAAAATAATTGTTAAATTAAAGCAAGTTAAAAGCATGTTAAATATTTTAGCTAAATTAATAGCAAATGACAGAGCTAAACAGATTAGGTTACACAAAACTAAGGCCATATTATTGTTCTAAAATGCTCTCGTCTATACATTCCTGAGTATTGAATCCAAACATTCAGTGCATTAAATACCAATGGAAAGCAACACATGTGTTTAACACACAAAAACACACATATTATCATGGTTCCATTTAAGTTTGACAATTCAGTGTTAGTGCAAGTGGAATTTAGTGTCATGATAGGCCAGATTCCTTTCCTTACCAGGAAGCAGACACCGTAAGGAATACACACACACACACACACACACACACACACACACACACACACACACACACACACTTACTTCAGTGTGACCTTTTCAAAATCCTTTAGAAACTCATCCCAAGAAAAAAAAAGCTTTGTTCACAGT
>JAOUQU010000021.1:543043-553103 GCA_028566735.1 Ammoglanis amapaensis | reverse complement strand
CACACACACACACACACACACACACACACACACACACACACACACACACACACACACACACACACACACAGATACTCAAATGCAAACTTCATACAAAGAAAACACATTCTATCTGGCAATCAATCACAGGACTTTCTTGCTCTAAGGCAACACCCACCAAATCTCTACAAAAATCTCACTCCTCAATAAGATATCTGTAGTAGGATGAATGCATAAGATGAGAGGGCAATGCCCAGCGGAAACCTGACATGCCTAAATGTTTGTATTTCTTTCTCATGACCTACACAAGTTAAATGGTTGCTTACAGCTGCTGTGTTTTTTTTTTCATTTGCAGGGTACATTAGTGACTACATCACCCCCTCAGTGTATGATGCCGAAAGTGATAGTGGGATTAAAGTGCCCTCACCGGGTCCAATCTACGAAAGCCTGCATGTTGACTACAGTGCTCCCGATTCGGACCAGCCAGACAGCCCTCGCTCGGAAATCTCCTCTGGCTACATCAATGGCGACAATGCAGTAAGCGAGGGTTACACTGTAGATGCCTTTTTCATCACAGATGGCCGCTCACGAAGGAGAGCCGTGGCCAGTAGCAGAAACGTGCAGCGGCACACATGCAACGAGTGTGGAAAAAGTTATGCCACATCATCCAACCTGAGTCGCCACAAGCAGACACACCGCAGCATGGACAGCAAGATGGCTAAGAAGTGTCCGACATGCGGCAAGGTGTACGTCTCCATGCCGGCCATGGCCATGCACCTGCTGACGCATGACCTCAAGCACAAGTGCGATGTGTGCGGCAAGGCGTTCAGTCGGCCATGGCTGTTGCAGGGCCACATGCGCTCACACACGGGTGAAAAGCCTTTCGGCTGTGCACATTGCGGCAAGGCCTTTGCCGACCGCTCCAACCTGCGCGCGCACATGCAGACGCACTCGGCCTTCAAACATTATAAGTGCAAGCGCTGCAACAAGACCTTCGCCCTAAAGTCCTATCTGAACAAGCACTATGAGTCAGCCTGCTTCAAGGGAGCGTTCTCGCCGCTTATACCCGATTCGTGAGCAAAAAAAACGCAGGTGCACCCACAGGGCTAAGTGCATTTCCTGCAACGTGGATTACTCGCATGCAATGTTTCTTTTACTTGCATAACTATCTTCCCTTTGTTCACCCACTCCGATCTGAAATAAAAACATGCATTTCGCCAAAAAACTCAAAAGACATTAAAAATGTCAAACTTTTTAAAAGGTCAAACCTTTTTCTAAGTATTGGATCACATTATATTGCTGCAAGTGGCCACAAAAGTGTTCAGCGTCGAGGTAAAACTATTTATTCATTAAATTATGTAAGCTTATTTATTTATTGTTTTGTACTATTTGATTTGCACTTTTATTTATTTTCCCAAGCCTTTATCATGTTATTAATATGCCAAAGCATTTGCCACTTTTACATATTTTTTTCTTTGCCACTTTGTTGCATGCAAAAAAACTGATGAAATCTATGCCAATTTGTATCAAGCTTTTGATTATTTTCTGCAAAAATCTAGTTAGAGTCACTCGGCAATATTTCTCGGGAGTCATAACACTGAATAGAGCAATAATGCATGGTATTTTTAAAATAAGAAATAAGAAATAGCTATAACATTTTTAATCATGATTTTAATCCAATACAGTTAGTTGTGGTGACGCAGAAGCTAAATATCAGGGAAATGCCAGTGTAGTATTAGCGGAGATAGATGGGTTAAGGGTGGGTGGGGGTGGGGGGTGTTCAGGGTTCTTTTCTAACTGGTTATGCACTGCCTGCCTCTTATTAACAGTAGGGTTAGATAGGTAGTCATGTGATGCTGGTTGAACAGCTCCATGTGCTCTGAACCACCGCTATGTGATCTAGACTGCGTTTCAAACCACACATTATACGAAAGTATAGTGATGAGAGTTGTTGGTTATGCCAATTTGAACTTTGTTTTAGTAAGGTAGTATGAGGTTTGAGATGCAGTCCTTTGCTCCAGGTGTGCAAGAAGCACTTCCACTGCAGCGGACCTCACCGGCAGTTCTATAAAGCACTTCTTTTTAGACATTTCCAACTTTCTTTGTTGAAAAACAATAAACAGTAGCACAAACTTTAGAGATTCAGGTAGTAGACTGGCCTTGTATTAGCTGAACCTCTGCTTTTGTATTACGAACAAAAAAGGGAACTCTTTATTGCAACATTGCCTTGTAAATAATCCTTTGGAATCAAACATTTCTACAGAACTGTACTATAAAAACAAATGACATTATTTCTGGAGTTTCCTCCCCACCAGGGATTTCTTTCCTTTTTTTGCCTAGTGTTTCAACAATGTAAAAGCACAATGACACCGGGCATTTTGTCTCTCTTCCTAAATAAAGAATAAATAAGTACTTCATCTGGTGGTTTTGTTTGTGTTTAGAAAATGTACTTGTCATAAACTGAAGTGTACTCTTGGGTTACGTCTTTATCTAATAGTACACTCATACTGGGGATGACGTACAAGCAGTCGTGAAAAACTTTCCGCACATTTTATATAGGAGTAGTAATTAGTCTATAGTCCATGTTTAGCGACATCTTATTTTTGCTCAAAGAAACTTTAAAAGCAAACTATTCTTATGTGATGAAGCAGAGATACATCAGTGGATACATGCTCAACTGATGGCATGTTTGCCGATTGTACTAAAATGGTATGAAACTGGCTGATGGTATGACGGCATGACACTGAGTAAATGCGTCACAGAGGAAGGTGATGATGAAAGGTGATGTCATTTGTTTTTCAAAATCCATAATAAATGGAAAAGAACCAATCAAACATAAATAAGAAAATTAGTCATTATATGACAGTAGAGTTAATGTATCATTGAATCCTTCAGTTTAACCTTAGCCAATTCTTTAATTTGACTTTAAAGGTTTAAGCTGCCCTAAAGGATGAACATAATATGTGTCTTAATTAAACTCAAAGCCCACAATCTTATCAAAATGCAAAAAATACATTCGTTTAAGACATCAGGCAGTAAAAGTCTGTGCTGGTGTATCTGTTGGTGTACCTGATTTCATATTTCAGTCAGAGAACAACGTACATATTGAAATGAAACAGGAATCATTTAGATTGAGATGACAAACAGAGTTGGGCTGTGTGACCTTATGATGATCCATTTGGTGATCATTGTTACCTTTGACAGGTGAGTAAAATATAAAGTTCTATAAAGATGTGTTAAACCTTGAATAATAATGGATTCACTTGCATTAGCACAATCTGCCAATCAGGTGAGTACTGTAAATTACATTAGCCTCAACCAATATAAGATGTGTGTGTATGTGTGTGTATGTGTGTATGTGTGTGTGTGTGGGGGGGGTAAATAATTTAAGAGCCGATGTAAATGGTTCAAGATTTCTGAAAAAAGATTTAGGGCTACATATAATTTATTAATCATGACTGAAAGACGTAATGAAAATTAAACTGTAAACAAGTTGTACCTTTGCTGTGCAATATTTGGAAGATTTATTTTGCTACTAAGGTTTTTAAGTCTTTAATTAGGTTTCCAGGTCAGGTCTCCAGGTTATTGTTGTTCATGAAGGCCAAAGACAACATAAGAACGTAGTTCTAGAGTTCTAGAGCTGGAGCCTGGTCGTTAAGTTACTAGAATAGTTATTACCACAGAGAGATTGCTACTGTTGGACCCTTGAGTAAGGGTCTTAGCCTTCAATTTATCAGCCTGTATCATCAAAGTACTGTAAGTGATGTATAATTATTTACTTATTATAATTAAATTACTTATTTTAATCTAGAAAAGCTTGGCAAGATCCATCTATCTTCAACAGGCTTACTTTCTTAACTAGTGGATTAAAAAAATATTATGTAATTTTAAATCAGCTTTTGAATTATTTTGCTTATTTAAACTTTTTCATGTGTTTAATAGGTTTTATACTGTATTTACAAATAAAAAAACATTATGTTGCTTAACTAAACCCTTAAAATAATTATTATTTGGCTGATAAAGGTTCAAGAAAATGAACATAATCACAGATTCTTGTGTGTATTGGTTTATACAGGGTTTGCATTTAGTATGTATAAAAATATGAACATGTCTTAATGAGTATGAAGACCATGCGAGCTAAAACTAGATACTCAGTGTACAAGTTGAATGCAGGAGATGTTTTAACTGGGTTGATGTATTTTCAACAAATTATGGGGTGTTCTTAGTGATGAAAGATCACAACATCATCGATGGCTATGGGATCTGGCACAGTCTAACAGAACTGAAGAGATTGTAATGGATGCATATTGGAAACTTGTGTTACAAAGTGATGTTATACAATTAAGGGGCATCTAGATGTGCTGAAGAACAAAACTCAGAATTTGGAAATTTATATTGTACTGCTAATAATGTTTTGTATAGTCGAAGTCAAAAAAATGTAATTAAAATATGTACAGTTAACATTTCAGTGACTCGAATTGTGTTAGAAGACGTTCATCTCGAAGACGAGTTTATTTAGAATCTACTCACTTCTCATACATTCCTGTATCATTGATGTATTTGCCTGTAAAAGCTGTGCGTCTATTCACTTCAACAGGACTGCATGGAATATTGTTCATTGCTTTGAAACTCGTCAGTCATTGAATAAATGGCACAATTTTGTCCGGCCACCAGACACTGAGCATCTCAGGGGCTGAATGGAACAAGAGGCGGGTCTGGACATAGATCAACTGCAAGATGATTAGAGGATCAGTTAAAAGGCAGAATCATTTTCATTGGCAGCTATTTTGAGATCTACACAGTCACTTAATCACTGGAATGATTTATGATGTAAGCAGGCTATCAGCTTACCTTCTTTGTAAGACCAACAGCCACCACTGGAATAGTCCAATTGTGGTTGAGTCATAGCTGTTTTGACGACATATCAGTGGTTTGATCTACTGACTCATCAAAAGAGTTTAAACTTCTGTTGCAGCAACTAACCTGCCTGCACAATCTCATCAATGCCAGGAAGAGAAACACCGTGGAACTGCCGAAGTCTTACACGATAGCCTGATAAAGGTTAGAACAAATGTGTCAATGGAAACAAACAATACTAAAGATTTATACAGACCAAGGACATTAACTTATTATCTTAACAAGATCAACTAGGACTGAATAAAAATACATGTGCAATATTATATATTATTATGCAAAGATTCTATATGACTTAATGTTCAGTGTGCTGGATAGTGGCATATGTTTTTGAGATTAGAAATTACAGATACGATTTGGAAACTTTTTTCAAAATCTTTTAATTAACAAGTGTATTTATTTATATTTTATGTTTTGATTGAGCTTATATTTACTGATTCACCACTGATGCCACATCGTCATTTAGAACAATTTCCCCACTTAATGTCTGGGCATCCATAAAGATGGAAATCAGATGGCACTAAATCTGGACTATAACATCTATCAGGCATCACCTATTACTCTTGCTACCCAAGCAAAATATCAAGTGTAGAAACATTAAGATCTCTCATATTTCAAGTTTTCAAGCAATCACATTTGTTTCAGTAAACGATAAGATGCATAAATAAGAAGTCTAAATAAGAAATCCACTTGAATTGATTTGGAGTTATTCGGTAAAAAATTGCAACCCTGAGCTGGAAGCTGAAAGTGTCCTGGATCACATATTTTTAAAAAAGCTGAATAATTATGATGAGAAAAGGACAGAATATCAGAATTCTATCACAGGGTAAATTCTTGCTACCTTTGCTATTGGCGACTTTAAAAAGCAGAGGTGAAGGTGTTGACTTTGAAAAATTACTGAGCTGTATAATTGTAAATCAGCATTTCCGGGAGACGACTCGGGCTAGTTCTGTCTCTTTTATGATGCTGTTCATTAGTTTAAAATGACGTATTTAACGAGTAACAGAACCTCTAATTGGCACCGTTGGCACACATGACTGAGTTTTATCTGCATTGTGTTTTAACACAGACCTTGAAAGCAAAAAGGCAAGCTGTAGCTCTTAATTAGAACATCTAGACTACTAGTCAGTATGGAAAAGAATACTCTGATGATTTAGCACTGTGATGATAATTCACAACTACTGGCCATAGAAAGGTTTTTGACTTTAACCTTGATGACTGTCAGACTGTCCGTGGATGAATTCCAATCAGCAGTTAAATGAAATAAAAGCTTTCAAGTGTTTCATGCTGGATTTATGTGAACAACAATTTCATTACTGGATGGTTAATATTTTATACAAAAACGTAACTTTATTTCTATGGATTATTGATTAGAGTGAAGCTCTAACACAGTGTTCACAAGTCCATCTTAAGCATTATAAATTTCAGCTTTATGTTGCCATGTAGCAGATTTTCCACTAAAATCATTTGATCGGACACTGCAGTAAGATGACACTTCTTCTCTCAAAAGTGAGATTAACTGAAATAAAGCATGATTTAAGCTGCTCCCTGAATCCTCAGAAGAGGGCATACTGGAGAGTCAGAGAAGATAAATAGAGAGTTGATGATGAATGTGTACACTGCAGATTCCGGTGCAGCATGACAGAGAACACAAGGCCAAAAGGGCACAATCATGTTTTATCTAATGCCAAAAACTGGTAATAAAACATAACCATTAAACTATAGAATGGAGATGATATTGACTGATATTGCACAATCAGGACAGGATCATTCATATTTAAAATGACTATAATTAAAATAACAATTATCATTATGATAACATACGATAAACACCAGTCTTTAAATTATATATATATCTTCTAAAAACAATGCATTCAAATTTGTTGTTTAAAATATGTGGAATTATTTCATTGTATTTATACACAATCATCATCCCCACCCCCCAAAATGATCAGATTTATATTTATATTTAAAGTGTGCTAAAAATGAGTGCAAAAATATGTTCGAATAAATAAATCCACGAGGAAGACACCTGGAATGGTTCTCAGCAGTGCTGAACACTTGTCAAATGATTTGCCTTCAATCTGTGATTTAACTCATCCTAAATCATCTTTAACAGGGTTTAGGTCAGGAGGTTATGGAGGCTACATCATCTAACCCAGAACTCCATCACTCACAGCCTGGAAGTGTTCACAAAAACAAAAAAATATATACAGAAGAAGAATGGTACAAACTATTGACTTGCACTATACACATATACAAACAAACTGTATACAGACATACATCGGTTTCTCTAAGATTGTTGGATTAAAGCAATATGTACAATTGAGTACAGTATGGATATTTGTACTGCCTCTAATAAATAAACTTAATGAGAACATAATATGCTCTGCACTGAACATATTTTTGACTTTAGTCTACATAGCATGATACTGATGAAATTGTAACAGGTATATCACATCACCTCTTTTTAATATCAAATATATTGTTCTGCAATCAAGCTATTTTTATTCTATCAAATTAGAGAATCATTTTACTTATGTTGCAAAACATGTTTGGATTGCGATTGGTCCAAAAAGCAGAAAACCTCAAGGGGTCCACCAGCCCAATTTATACTGTACATACACAGCAAGGACTCTTATCCCAATCCTCTGCAGTCCAATCCTTATACATCCTTGATGTTTCTCTTGGAAAGAAGTCTTCCGTGCTGCCCAAAATGCCTTCATCTTACTGTGCATTCAGATGCACTCAAATCTGCCCTTCGCCATTTTTGAACAAGCTTTGTACTGGTGATGACTTGATCTTGTAGCTGCATCCTACTTAAGAGATGCTCTTCATACTTATTTCATTTACTTGGGTGCCCTGAAGCCTTCTCAACTGCAATTGAATCACCCTCCTTAAAGTTCTTGATAATTCAATAAATGGTTGATTGGGGTAGGATCTTACAAGCAGCAATGTCATTGCCTGTGAAACCTTTATTATGTACATGCATTAATGATTGCATGTGTTTTCCTGGAGGTAACCATGGTTAACAAATAAAAAATAAAAATAAAAAGCTGCTTTTTAAAGCAATCACATTGTTTTTTTTCTAATCAACATGGCAGAGGCATATCAGGCTTGTCTTTGTTAACATTTTCTCTTGAGCTGACAAGACCATTAAATAAATTTTGATAACTGGCCATTTTGTAGGGCTGAAATATAGTGTCTGGATAATTCTGTGATTTTCACGACAAAGAATAACTTTGCAATTTATTGCCATTCATCTGATCCCTCGTTACAATCTACAAGACCAATTACCAGCATGAAAAAGAAACGTGAAAAACAAAATGTGTGCTATACTTGACACTTTTGGCCATGACCGTACAGTAACATTTGTTATTACATGTATGCCCAGGTGATGCTGGTGTTTTTACATAGTGGCTCAGTTTAGACACAAAACACAAAGGTTCTAGGTTTGATTTCAAGTTAGAAACATCCAGGTCATTTGGGAGGAACCTTGTTTCCTCCCCACAGTCAAAATAAAAGCATCCAGGGTGAGTTGGAGACAAAAAAATTGCCTCCAAGTGTAAATGCTCTTATATGGACTGTCACCACGTCTGAGATGTTTTCTTTTTTCTGCCTAGTGAATTGTATGAACTAAGACTGAATAAGATGAAGTGCTAGTAAAACTGGCAATGAATGAATGAATGTGTTGTCACTATGATAATGTGGTAGTAACATGAGGGCTTAGTTTGCTCTAATAAACACATTGTTAATCAAAACTACAGCACACGTTCTTCCACAGTTAAGACTCTTAATGAAATCATTATTCGTGCCAGTGATATGATGACTATTATTTTATTAATACTTATAAATCAGCTGCTCAAACACTAAACCAGAATCATGTGTATATGTACACTACTAGTGTGAAGGAGACGGAAAACATAATTTTTTTCTATCACAAATCCAAAACGAGGGTTTTATAAAGTGCCAAGCAGCATTTTGTAGTGTGCCAATCAAAATGCAACACATTTTTATCTTGCTTCTAAAAGGCTTTTCAGTGAGTTTATACAGACTCGTAGAAGATCAGCATCATCAGCATATAGAGTGTGTGAGCTCTATTGAAAAGTTCTACAGAAAAACTGACATAAGCACAATCTATAACTTACCCAGGAGACTGGAGCACGTAGGCTGCATACACATGATGATATGGCGTCATTCGTTGGCCTCCTATCACCCGACCTTTTTAGCCGCACCTCTACACTGCCATCCTGACCCTTCTCAATGACAGACTAGTTTTAAAAAGGGAACTACAGTCACAGTCATCTTCAGCTGAGAAGCTCATATCAAGAAGGTCTTAGGTTCAGTCCCCAGGTGTGTTGGTCTGGGTCCTTTTTAGGTGGAGTTTACAAAGTTCTCCCACTATATGTGTAGGTTTCCTCTTGGAGCTCTGGTTTTCTCTCACAGGTATTAACTAAGGGATTTGGAGACTTTAGTGTGTTAGTAAGATAAGACACATTGCCGTGTTGACAAGTAAAACAAAACAGCCAGAATTATGTGGAGACGAACTGGTTGATTTGGGCTCCTTTGGACACTCGATGGAAATGTCTTGGTTGGCGACTGGGAGTTAGTTTGAATAAATGTTCAGTAAAAGATTCATAAACAGATCATTCCCCCTATAAGTCAATTCTTATATCAGCTCAGTGGTTTATTTATTCAGCTATGTGGATACAATTTAAGGAAGGTGAAAACAGCAAGGTTAAAAAAGACAGTGTGACTTTAGTGGCTTACATAAATCAATCGAGTCAATAAAAGCCCAAACAGGATGGCAGTGGCTTAGTGATTAGTACTGTCAACTCACAACAAGAAGTCCTGGGTTCGATTCTTGAGTAAAGAAATTGGGACTTTCTGTGTGGAGTTTGCATGTTCGCTCAATGACTATGTGAGTTTCTTCTAGGTAATTATAGTGATTTTGTCGTGTGTGTGTGTGTGTGTGTGTCTGTCTGTCTGTCTTTCTGGCGAACAGTTCAGGTATTTAAGTGTAACCGCCCAGTGTGTGTTTCACCGTAACCCTAACTTAGATTAAGCGATAGTAAAACTAAATAATGAATATATTAGGGCTGACCGCAATTAATCGATTATTCGTTGGTCGACCGAAAAAATTACTAGTCGGACAAATTCCATTGGT
>JAOUQU010000021.1:494411-507763 GCA_028566735.1 Ammoglanis amapaensis | reverse complement strand
ACTGGTATGGAGTGTCACGTCTTCCTTTGTGACGCCGTTCAAATTAACAGTCCCAGAAGTCCTTTGACGAAACGCAGTGACTAATCGACCAATGGAATTTGTCCGACTAGTAATTTTTTTCGTCGACCAACGATTAATCGATTAATTGCGGTCAGCCTTACCTCTTAGAGACAATAAAGTAAACAATATGTATTTATATGTCATTACAATTCTTTAGGTTAGTTTGTAGTTCATTGTGAGAGCAGTGATGGCTGTTGGGTCACTGTTGGGCTCCTGATCAACGCCCTTAATCTTTAATTGTTCAAAATAGTGTTTAGTTCCAATTTTAAATCTTTTCGGATGTAAGACGTCTGCTGAAAATGTAAATAATATTATTTATTTGTATTGTTTTCTTTTGTCCTGTTCTATTGTCGAAATCAATGTGATGTCAGGTTCCATGTTTGCTACTGTCTGTCTTAATATGAACACACGCAGCCCACACTGCCCAGGGCACCACCGTGACCAGCAATCTTCCAATCACAAACCCAGATCTCTAACCACCAGGCCGCGGCTGCCTCTTGCACAACATAAACATTTTCTATCAATTATGAAGTTTGTTTTCCCAAAGATTTGCCCCTAGATATGTTAAGGTATAAAACTGTTAAGGTTCTTAACTTGTTAAGAATTTAATGAGGAAGATGCAGCATTTAGATATCTGATAACAAGATAAAAGAAATACAGAGAATAAGAGGAGAGATACGAGATGTAATGATGCAGGTAAGGACAAACATTAAGCAAGAACTTTGGGTCTTTGAATCCTCTTCCTTCCATTAGGATTTGGAAAATAAGCAGAAAGTGTCGGGGGCCAAGGCCTCCAGGTTTTACTCCACATGTTCTTGATTATTTTCGAAATCGATTCAGCCTGTTTGGCAGTGCTACTTTTAGCGCAGATGATTCTGGGAGATCGAACTGAAGCAGGTGGAATGAGTCAAGCCAAGTAAGCTTAAGCGCCGTGCACTTTAATAACCCAAGACAAGAATTTCATACATCATCAAAACATCACAGCACCTTATGTTCGCTATTTTAAAAACTCTCAAGCAACCAGGGCTAGTCTGTTTCATACACACAGGAGATTAAACTCCAGATTAGGTTTACATCCAAATCCATCACACACCTGTACACAGAAAGCTGGATGGCATTGCTGTAATTCTAATAGAAAATCATTCCTGCCTACAGACGATTAAGTCTTGGCCGTGTTTCAGAATGAATGCTTTCTGCTATCTCGGAGTCGGACCAGCTCGCCTTTTCATATTTTATGAGCCCAGAACAGATTTGCTCCTGCTGCTCATTGTGATGCTGATTTCCTCTATTTCTCTTTAATCCTAACAAACCAGAATATGAATGCTCCATTCTTCTTAAAGAAGAAATGGAAATAGGACTTGCTGCACAGACTTCTAAACCCTCTTCTGCAAGGATTGTCAGGTTTTTTTTGCGTGAATTAATTAGCTGAATTTGTATGAAAATAGGTTTGGCGTGACATCTGGTCTGGTTGTAAGTGCTAAGTGTTAATGAGGCCTATTCAGATGATCTGCATCTGTTGACTGTGTCTGGCGATGCAGAAGCGACTGATGACCTGCTACCCTGTCTCTTCACCTTGCTTTTTCTGGAACTGTCTTTTTCATTTTTTCTTTCTCTATATCTGGAGGAGAGAGTTACAGGTGACAATCAGAGAGCAGCCTCTAAAAAGGGGTTCGGGAGCTTTTTTTTCTGGTTCCGATTTTAAAGAGGGGCGGAGATTGTAGCTTCTTTGCTGCTGCAAATACTGCTTTAGGAGAAAGAGGTCTGGACAACAGCCAAAGATCAATACGGGATGGTAAAGCACTGCTTCTCGAACAAGACCAAATCTTTTTTTAAAGAGCAGAAGTAGGGATTTATTTATACCAAGGGTGAAATGTTTGGAGGATAGGCATTTCCATTCTCTAGAAATTTCTGGACTCATAGATTGCTCAGAATATTTTACTACTTATTGACATTGAGCCCACACATTTTACCATCCTAAATTGCATACAAACACCCAGACACACATTATTTCTAAAATAAATTTTAAAACGACTACAACCCGTTTATGAAACAGTTGGGACACTTAGTTGTTGCCACATTTAGCTGATACTCCACTAGCACGCCAATATTGAGAATCTGAATCTTGATTTCAAACTCAATGTCGCCACCCGTCATCTGGGCACCATCTAGCAGGCTTACATGGAGATGCCTGCAGCAAACGCTGTTCCCTGGACAGTGAAGCCTAAAAAGTAAAGCTTAGGGCTATGAACCCAAAGCTTGGGGTTCAAATCCAGACTCTGCAACACAGCCACTGTTGGGTCCTTTAGCAAGATTCTTAACCCTGTTTGCTCCAGGGGGTGCTGTACGTTGGCTGACCCTGCGCTCTGACCCCCAACTTCCAGACAAGTTAGGATATGCAAAGAAAGACATTTTGTTTTACTGTACATCTGTATATGTAAAATATCAAATAAAAGCATTTTATTTATTTCATTTTCACACTAAAGCTAGGTTTATATTTAATGTGTCATGAAGGGTGTGCACGACTAAATTAATGCAATTCTGTTAGCACACCACAGGATTTTTTTGGTAAGTACGCTCCAATGCTCGCTCTCCAGCAAAATAAACGAATTTGAAGGTGCTCTTGTTGATCAGATACAGCATTTATATGAAACCACAAGACTATAGAGACACTCATTTGCTCTAAAATTTATTCAGGAAGATTGTAACGAAAAAAAAGAAGAAATGATTTGTAAAAAAGCACTTTTATAGAAAGCAAGAACATATTAGAAAGGTCGTGACCAGGGTAGAAACAAACGTGTTTTACCCTATCTAGTAGAGCTTGGATGGTTCTTCCAGCTTGTGAAACATATAGACCGATTGACACCAATCTCAAAATGACTCCTGAGTTTTGTGATGATTCGAGTATGAATGCTTCTGCCATTTCAGAGGTTCGACAGCGCAGTGCCTTTGCTTTCATATAACGGTGTCACCAAGCCTTAAGTGCTCACGATATCTGCTAGGGGATGGAATGAGCAGACGAAATGTGGGTGGAGTCTTCATACATTATGCAAGAACCCTGATTAGTAGAAGAGATTGTACAAACAGGGCAAGAAAAGAAGGGCTGTTCACATCAGTTACTCCTCAGCAGGGTTGCCCCAGTGAGCCCTTGACAAGGCCCTAAATTCCCAAATGTAAATTGCTAATTAGCATGTTCTGCATTAAGCAGACGCCGTTATCCAAAGTGACTTACAATTGAATTACAAAGCTAATTTAATTTTGAGCGATTGAAAGTTTCAGACTTTGCTTAGTGATGGTGGGCCACGCTGACACGGGGAGAACATGCAAACTCCGCACAGAAAGTCCCCAGCCCGACCCGGGGATCGAACCCTGTGCCGAACCAACTTCTTGCTGTGACAGGCGACAGTGCTATAACCACTCAGCCACCGTGCCTCCCCATCACTAAGCCATCAATATAATGCTAATATAGTGTACAAATAGTAGAAAGCATCACAAATAGTAGAAACACATATACGATGTTATTCAGTAGTACTACGTATTAAAATGTGTTGAAAATATGCATTTTGTAAGTAACACATTCAAATGTTGCAATGGGCCAAAATCATTACAGATTTCTTATATATATATATATATTTATATAACTATTTCTATATATTTTTTGTCCCATGGTATGAGTATCAAAGTGTGTGCACATATGCACCCCCATATTTTTGGTGCTTTCACTTCTATTTTAATGATCTGTTTGTATTCAAGATGGAAGACTTGATGGTCAACAAGCAGAAACATGGAATCTACCGATCACAACACATGTATCCGCTGTCTTCTGGTCAATTTACAATGAGCCTGGACCCACAGAAAACCAGATGCGTTTGGCTTTCTATAGAATATATGGCAGAATGTTTGAATGTTTGATGCATACCTCTATACACACCAAACATTTATTTATTGTTGATATATAAATTATTCCGTTATAATTGGAAGTTGTTTTGTAAAGTTTGGCACAAGTTAATCAGCAAATTCAGGCATATTTGCCTGCAAAGATCCTTATGTGTTGTAATTATACATAATCATGACTTCATTAGCTGTTGCCATTACTACTGGTTCTTTTTAAAAAAGGTTATATGTCCAATTTTTGAAATTTTTATAAAAATCACAAATAGGATTTGTACACAGTTCCCTTCACAATGATAAGCAGCCAATAAACAGATAAATACAAATATTTAAAAAATAAATCAAACTTTAAATACATTTTATTATTCTACTATCTTAAACCTTAAATGTAATTGTTTTACAAGACAATGTGCCTTGCTGAGGGGTCAAAGAAACTCTCTGATTTCTAGTACCTTAATCACTGAACCACATTTAATACTTTGTACAACATTTCTTTACCAGGATCTTTTACAAGTCCCTACGAGATCTTATTAGGGTTTGAGATTACAAAACAGGGGGTTGAGAGCAGTCGTCTTAGAGCATCTTTCCAGATTGTCCTGTGTCCTGAATCCTCTCTTATGCACTGACCTTTTTATTTACACATCAGGTGTACTTCTTACTTTTCGATCTGGTGACTGAGATGACCATGACAGATGCCTTTTCATTAAACCATTTCTTAGAAATGTGAGTTTATACATATGTTTTTTTCTCTTTCACTTAAATGAGAAGTGTTGATTTGTGGTTTATTATAATTCTTATTAAACTGTATAGAATAGTAGAATAAAATAGAATCGAATAGGAAGAATAATAGGAAATACACTAGATCTTAAAGTTGCCATGTCTACATTGCTCCATACTTCTTCCACACATTCGATGGATTATGTTTTATTCGTTGGATCCTCTTAGTCTCAGCATATGCCTGCATTTATTATCCAGAAGGCATTGCTCAATTACTGCATGTCCCCTTTCAAAAAGCAGATTTGGTCATTTCTTCAGAAGCTTCAGAAACCCTGGTTCGAAAAGGATGTTTCTTTTGTAAAAGCGTTTGTTTCTCTAAGCCCTGTCCCAGTACATAATGGGTCGGACAAATTGAGCTAGAAAGGCTTAGATGGAGAGACATAAATAGATGAGAAGGACACCCTTATCCAAGGTTAACCCTACAGAATACAATCCATTCCTAGTCTCTTTTCGGCTCAGCATTTTTTCGCTTCAGTATCATTTATCAGAGTAGAAATGGTTGCATTGCACGCTGAGTCCACAAGCAAATGATGCTTACTGATCCTACCGCTCACTTAAATCATCGTGACTCATACAGTTACTCATTTAAGTCAACTGATCTGCAGGTTTAAACGTTTTTGCAGGCATTCTGCACTTTATCTACACTTAATTGTTGTGTTCTAGGTATTGATTATTAAATGATATTTTACAAAACATTACATTAATATAAACAACACAATGATTTTACACCAAAGTTTTTTTAAAACATTTTGGGGCAATGAACTCTGAATATGTGACCCTGCCTGTGAGAAACCCCGCTAAAGTCATTTTTTGTGTACAAATTCATTCTACACAACCTAAACAAAATTTAGCTGGATATCTTTAATACTGACTGAGATAAACCATGTCAAAAAATTTGCAACACTTCTTGACCATGTGTAACATACTAAATGAAAGCAGACATTCTCCCAATGTAAGTGATATATGACACATTTATAGCTACTCGGGTGTAGCTACTCATATAAACCAAGTGCTACCCGGCTAAAGCTAAACGTTTTCTACTACTTGTTGAACTGATGTGATTGAAGCGGGTTCGTGTTTATGTTAACATCTGATTAAATTAACAAATGTCCTTTATTGCAATAAAGTCAAATTGCATTTGACATTTTTCTTGCTTTGTTTACTTTGATGCTCATTCATAATTAGATATGGTTACTTTAGCCTGGTTTTCAAAGGCGAGGTCATCTCATACATCACTATGTCCACTACACAATTTGTGTCTTGTCCTTTAAGTTCAAAGGTGCATTGTAAAAATATTTATTAACCCACTACAGCACTTGTCGATCTCACTGTCCTATCCATTTAACTTCATTTCTTTTTCAAATCAAATCAAATCAAATTTAAATTTTATTTGTCATTACACATATACAGATGTACAGTACAATGAAATGTTTCTCTTCGCATATCCCAACTTGTCTGGAAGTTGGGGGTCAGAGCGCTATAACAGGGTCAGCCAACGTACGGCGCCCCTGGAGCAGACAGGGTTAAGGGTCTTGCTCAAGGACCCAGTAGTGGCCGTGTAGCAGAGCCTGGATTTGAACCCCCAACCTTTGGGTTCCCAGCCCAACGCTCTACCTGTTTTACACACACAATGTGTAGCCACTAGGCTACATTGTCCCTTTCTTCCTGGCTTTAATACTTTTGGCTTTTACACTGTAGACCTGACTGTGATTGGTAGTGTAGTTCTTCCCTCAATGTTTAATAAACTAGGATGTGCTTTGAAACGCCAGCCAAATTGAATGTACTTGGGGGAAGATAAGAATAACCGAATTAAAGAATAACTTTGCAGATAGACGAGTGTCTTGTGTTTAAAGCCACCAAACTTGTTTCGAATGTTTCAAGCTAATGTTTCTGCTGCCAAAGATGATAAAAACAAAAAGATTGCTCTGTTATAGATTAGTAATATTGAATTATTAATAAGTAAAACGCATATGAATCACTCTGACAGGGCATCATTAAGTGCCATTAGGAAAGAGGACATAAGTAATAAACAAGCATGTTCAAAACAATAATTCCACATAATCCACTGTATGTGTAATTTGTTATAAGCCACATTGTGTGTGTAAAACAGTTTCAGTAATTTACCATTTGAGTTCAGTATCTGACAGTGAAGTGCTTAGCTGAGGTTTATGTAAAGTATCTTTTATACTGGTTAGTGTATCAATCAGCCAATGTTCAGCTGTCACATTCATGACCTCCTACAGCCATGGCCAAACATATTTGCTAAAACACTTAATATTCAGATGTTTGTTTCTTTTTTTGACATAAGTACAACGCAAAGCTCAGAAAAATAAAATCTCATTGTATGTTGAATTCTAATGGGTGCAGGGGTTTCTATCTGAATCTTAATAGGTGAAGTGATTTATCATGCTAGTCCATCATCGTTGCAAACTGGGCATAAGAATTTCAGCGGCCCTGCCAGCCAGTCTTTATCCAATGCTAGTGCATAACTTCTTACATTAGTAATAACTACGGCTCTTACATAACCACTACGCTACGGCTGGCCCCATAGCCAGGTGTGTGAACAGACGTCATTGGCTATGAATGGGTGTAGCCAAAGCCCTGCAATAAATTGCCACTGTGTCTATTTTCTGTTCAAATGAAAACAAATTAAAATGGAAAATGGAAACAAAATGAAATGAAAAAGAATATTTGAGGCTTTAGCGTCATGTATACACATACAAGTGTAAAGTAAAATGAATAATTATTTATTTCCCAGCTTTTCTGGAATGCTGGAGTTAGAATGCAAGGTCACCCATTGTACAGCAACCATGGAGCCAATATTGCCTGGAGACTCCCCAGTGGCAGCAGGATTTGATCCCATAACCTTTTGATTGATGAATCAAAGCTCGAGCCAACTACGTAACCACTGCCAACAGTGATCACCAGGTATGGACTGAATACAATTATTATTACAGTGGAATCTTGATTTACAAATGATTTATGCAACAATAATTTGTGGCAATAGTGGCAACTTGGTGGGTCTTCTAGTCTCAATAAGTACCTTAACTACCAAGCCACACAGTTTTAGGAGTAGTTTTCGAAGTATGTTACCAAGTCTTTCCAATTCTATGTGAAACTACATCTACGGGACAATTTCACATCTCATGTCTTCATCTAGTGCCTGTTTGGGGGCAGTGGGAGAAAACCAGAGTACCCGGAGTAAACACACACGATTATGTAGAGAACATGCAAACTCCGGATAGAACCGAGAATCTAACCACTAAGCAATTGTGCTGCCCCAGAGCTACAAGCTACATTTATCTAATTGTGAAGAAATAATAATGCACATAATTTTTCTGGGAAACCTTTGTGTTGTATTGCTCAGGTAAGTGTGTTCCTGATTAGTTTGGTGTAATGTTTTTCATTGTTTCAACCAAGAGATATGACTTTGTGTTTATTGCAATGTTTTTGTAAATGTTTCCCCTAATTTAATCCATGTATTCGATCCCTAATTTATATATATTATACAATTGTTAGAGTAGTTAGTATGATCACTGCATATTAAACAATTGGCCCATATTTATGGTGTTTGTCTGTTCCATGATGGCATTGCTCTCTTGTACATTTTTCCTTCTTTTTTGTTGTAGTTGGTCAGTGATATAACTAAGTTATAAATCAAAAGATAACAACCACTAGTGACAATAACACACACTTCACAATTACATGTTATGATAGATCAAATAAAGTGACCTACCTAATATGAAGTAAAGACGTTTTCTTCCCACAGCCACAGCTGCCCACTAAGCTTTCAGGAGCAAACTCTGCTGCTTAATCTTCTTCAGTGCTTTACTAACTCGAGTAAATCAGTTCATGTGTCACAACTAAATAAGAGAATAAGATAAATTCTATTGCTTTACAAAGCAATCTGCCAACAAGTGTGATTTTTTACAATCTACTTCGAACACAACAACAGAACCACCATACAATGTTTTATTGACTGTCCCCAACTTATAAACTATGGAATTATAGGAAACAGCAAGACATTGTGAGATTATGATTGCCTATCTATGGCACGTTGAAGCTGGTACCGCAACCGCTAACATTGTCAATTCTTAAGCTGCATGGGCCTATAGGATACGCACTCCGTTTCGGTTACACACTTTATAAGATACCCAGAATCAGACAATAAAACCATGCCCTGCAGCCTTATTGAATTCAAGCCTCCTATCCTCGCTCTGACTGTGTGAGGGCGTTTTGTTATAACTTCAGTAATGACACATCCTGCTCACGAACAGGCTTATTACACCAGAAACGTACTATTACCCACAATAGACTCTTATTGCCATTGATGTCTTGATTCGCGCTATTTTTTTCCTTTTATAAAACATTTGCCTGGGCATTAATCTTGCATCACAGTGCTGCTGTTTTTCAGCCAACATCACAAGCCTCTCAATTTTGAACGGTGCCTGGAGCAACAACAAAAAAAGAACATGTAACTCCACTATACGTTTCTAAAACTACTGCTTTCATAAACCGTCAGAGGCTCAAAGGGCCCAGGACACACTGCTGAGTCTGCACTGGTTTGGCGGGTGTCAGATTTAGTGCAATGGGGAACAGCACTGCAGAGTTTACTGTTTTCCCCCCAATAGGACGTACCTGATTCAACACATCAGCTAATTACCAAATCCAGAGTGAATTGAATCAGGTGCATTAGAGCTTGGAAAACACGAAACTCTGCAGATCTTAAGTCCAGCAGGACTTCAGTTTGACAATTTTGCCCTTAATTTGCAGAAAGTATGTTTAGCAATTTCAGATATCAGTAAACATAAAAGGCCTCTCATGTATTAGTCCTGTTATCTAACTCTGGTCTGTGTTTTCTAACACAGATCTAGTTTCCACAGGCAGTGTTAATGTTTGCTCCAGTGATCTGATCCAAAAAGAAATATATTAACACAATTAAGTAAGTTATTTATCCTAATAAATCAATCAATAATTGAGGGGGCAATTGTAGTGTAGTGGTAGCCTAGTGTAAAGAGCTTTGGGCAAATAGAATGGTGGTTTAAATCCATGCTTCCCACATAACCATGTTGATTATGCAATGAACTAATTTTATACATTTGTATATGTATATATGACAATATATGACTTTCTTCAAAAGTTCACTGGTTTAAGCAACTCCACTTCCAAGTTGCTAGTGTAGTAGCAACTCTTGTGAAAGGCCATTAACCCTGAAATGCTGAGACAATATACTGTCACAGTAGTTGAATTCACTTTGGATAAAAGCATCTGCTGTAATCGTAATGTGCAAGTGTGATTTTAGACCTGCAGCATTTTCTGCTCAATGTGTCACTGATGCTGATCGCCGTGTTCACACCTGCATCATATCACTTGTGGTTGCTTAGTCGCCATGCATTAACTAAGCATTACTAAAGTCAAAAAGATAAAAATGTACAAATCAATCGTTCAGTTTGTATCCAGTTACTAACACAAACCAAATGTGTTCTCATTAAAAATAGAAATCATAGAAATGAATTAATTGTTATCCATGTACCATCATCAGTGCAGTCAAGAAAATGTTTTTCATTCGTGTTTCTCATTACAAGCTGGGATATGAAGAGAATCTATTGTACTATATACTATACATCTCTCTCTATCTATTCGTTTATCATCCGTTTTCCCATTTCCGGGGTAGGACGTTAATGTTTGGAGCAGAGTTTTCCGTCCGGATGCCCTTCCTGATGACAACCACCAGTAAGTGGTGGGATCTTGTGAGACTACTGGACAATTTCACATTTCCGATCAACCTAGTGCATGTTTTTGGACTGTGGGAGGAAACCGGAGTACCCGAAGGAAACCCACTGATACGGGGAGACCATGCAAACTCTGCACAAAAAGTCCCCAGCCTGACCCGGGGATCGAACCCGGGACTTCTTACTGTGAGGCGACAGTGCTATAACCACTCAGCCACCGTGCCACCCAAAATGTGTATAGATGTGTTAATTATTAACGTTTGAAGACAATTTTCTTGCCACTATCCACAAATAGGACATCTTTGTCATGTTGGGCATCCATTTACCAGGAGCAATAGTATTGCTTTACCATTGTGAACAGCAGAAAGCAATAAAGACGGAGACACGTGTTGAACAAAGGAGTCACAGTTGCAGCCTTTAATCACATTAAAAGCCTCACCACTGCCACCGTCCACAGTCAAGTGGAATCATAAATCAGCCTTCTGACCTTATATATATACAGTATATATAACGCTTAATTAGAATTCTATTCAACACCTTCAAGCGGCCACAGAGAACGAAGGACGGTCAGCTGAACCTACCTGGGTTTATACTCAGTGACCTGAGCTCCGACATCACAGTAAATCTGAGGGAAGTAAAAGCGGTGTGACTGCAGGTTAATATCCATCGTCTTGGCTCACCGAGAGGAACAGGTGCTCTCACTGACACGTCTCTACCCCCGTCAAGGAATCAGCTGGTGTGCCCCTTGTACTCTCTAATAAAGCACTTATTAGAGACTGTTAGAGAGCATCAGAGCCTGGAATAGCGGCGGCATCTAATCCGAGCAGGAGTCGAACAAAGGGCTGCCGATCTCGCATCATCGTCCGCATCCTATTTACATCAACAGCTGATCCGAGCCTCCATCTGAACAATGACCTGAGGAAGAATGTGCTCATCCAAAAGGTTGAACAGAAATGACTTGACGGTTCTCATTCCTGCAAGAAAAAGCTACGTATTCATGAATGAATCGATCCTGGCAAAGAATAAAAGTGGAGCAGCATATTAACAAAAAGAGAGAGAGAGAGAGAGAGAGAGAGCGAGAGAGAGTGCGCTCGCTCCAGTATAATGAGAAAACTGAATGAAGTGATGATCCCGATGAGGCGTTTCCAATAGTCTCACACACCAGCCACTGGATTAGCTCCCTCCCACATCTCTCCATCCTTTGCTTCATCTAGCTGTAATATGAAAGAAGAGCTACAACCCCCCTTCCCTTTCCTTTCCCCAACACACACACACACACACACACACACACACACACACACACACACACACACACCTATTTGCCATCTTGCTTGGGTAGCTGCTGCTTGTTTTTTCTCTCACACACCCTTCCTTTATTTCTACCTGCCCCTTTTCTGCCTGTATTATTATTTAAAATAAGCTATGCTAAACTATATCACCCTGATTAATTGACTAATTAATTTTTGCACACATAGATTATTTAAATTTCTATAGAAGCGACAATATTTTGCATGAATTCAAATGCATGTTATGGAGAAGATATGCTGAGGAACGTATTAAATTGCAAACGCATGTTCATGCACGGTATAAAACACTGTTGGCAGAGAGGATCATACTTTTGTACATGCACATGTAAGTGTCACTCGATACGTGTAAAGATTTAATCGATAATAAATAACTGATTGTATGTTAATGTATAAAGATCAATGCTAGGGAACAGACGTAGTTGTGAATAAATATTGTTCGTGTATGTTCTATTATACAAATGATGAAGAGGATGTCATTGTAAATGCATCTTGGAGGCGGAACTTATTGCAACTACGTGATTGTGAATGCAAGTGGGAGAGAAATTCATGCTGCAGAATGCAGGTCATTATGAATCGATGAGGCAGAACTTGTGTTTTAAACCGATGTCATAAAGATAAAGCATTCATTTATTGTCTGTTTTATCCTGGATCTATACTACTCGGGGTAACAGGTACAATCCACTGGACGATAGGAAGGAAACAAGACATACAAACATCTGCTGATCAAGGACGGCCGCTGTCGTTCTGCTTCTCGTGTACAATCATTCAGAGTTAATGATGGTGGATCTGATGGAAAACCTGTTACACTGTTTAATGAAAGAACTGAAAAATAAAAAAAACTGCATCTGTAAACTGCATCTGATGTACCAACGATGCTGAAGGTTCTGATTGAAACTGTTTTACCCTCTTAGGAAAAAGACCACGACTGGTGTACCAACAATGCTTTTTCTGATAGGTGTCTTTGCACCAAGAATGTCTAAAATTTAAATATCCTCCAGACCACCCAAAAAAGCTGACGACCCCTGCTGAGTCTGGATCCTTTCAAGGTTTCTCTGTGTATTTATAAGGAGTCATTTCCTGCCACACTCGCTCTCACCTTGCTGAGTTGTCGTTTTTTGGTTTTTGGTCTCCAATTAATATTTCCTAACTGCACATCTTTGGAGGAAACCGGACCACCCGGAGGAAATTCTCTGATGCATGCTGCTCCAAGAGGGAATCAAATTCTGGACTTTCTGGCTGTGAGGAAACCCACCAAACGACCGTGCAGCCCAATAAAAGTTTTAAGAGCAGCCACCTCCAAACCACCACCTACCAAGTTGCTCACTTCATGTTGAAGTTTGACTGTCACGTTGAGAATAAATAAACCATCGAACTGTAAAAATGTGTAACAACTTGTACATTTACTGCATTCAGTAGACACCTTTATATAACAGACTCCTCGCACCCTGCTCACAACATCTTACAGCTCCGCACTTCTACCCCCTTCATCAACTGCTGATCAGCATGAACAGATGATCATCATCATCATCATCATCATCATCATCATCATCATCATCATCATCATCATCATCATCATCATCATCATCAT
>JAOUQU010000021.1:476265-489989 GCA_028566735.1 Ammoglanis amapaensis | reverse complement strand
TTTGTCTGGAAGTTGGGGTCAGAGCGCAGGGTCAGCCAATGTACAGCGCCCCTGGAGCAGACAGGGTTAAGGGTCTTTCTCAAGGACCCAGCAGTGTAGCAGAGTGTAGCAGAGCCTGGATTTGAACCCCAACCTTTCGTTCACAGACCAACGCTCTACCCACTAGGCTACACTGTCCCCTATATAATGTCAATATTAAAGATTAATGGTGCAGTGGAATATTAATGTTCAGGATGCAGACTTAACACTTGTTGTGACCAAAATGAGACAAGACGCAAAGACAAGCGTTTTGTGCTCAGTCATCATTTCTCAGTTTCATCTCTTTCCTCTATTAGCTACATCTCTGTAATGAGAGCGCGTCTCTGTCCTGCCTGGGAGAGCTAGAATAAAGGTACAAAGTTAAATCAGTCGTGTGTGTTTAATAATAGGTTATTATTAGTGATGTGTCCGTGCTGAAAACGGTGCAGGTGGACTCTGCAGGGATGGGCTACACCACGTACAGCACGTCCTTCTCTTCGTTTAGAGAAAAGATGTGCTGTAATCAGCAATTCAAAGCTTAGTCATGCTTCCCTGACTCTACCCTCACACCTCACACCTCACTTTATCCTCACACCATGGCCTGCATACAAACATGCAGAAGGGGCGGAGGATCAGGTACAACTTGCACCCACTAAAGTCTGCAGAGCCTGATCTAAACTGACATGACCATTTAATCTAATGTCATCCAAAGCAGCTGAAAAATCAGACAGCGCTTTACTTTAATCATTGAAATGTTTGTTTTTATTTGTAATTATGTATTTTTGCAAGAATACAATGTAAGACTATAGGTGTGTCCCAAATCGCACACTTACTTAAGTGCACTTGAGTTATGGTGCACACTGCGCACTTACATCTTGTCTCAAATGGAACACGACTTCTTGGAAGATGGCGGATTGTTTATATCGTTTTTTATTTATATAGTAAATGTTTACGCTTTTATTTGCTTTTGTTTATCCCCTACTAATCAATTATTTCAGTAACGTTAATTATTTACATTTATGCAAATATGAAGCACTTGCCTTCGATTATGATTACTGAATCATATTGGACTTTCTGGACACCCTGGTTTATTAATAATTTAATAAAATGATTTACAATGTATTGATTCATTTGCCACCATTGCTTCATATCAATAATAAAAGAGAACAGAAAACGTCATTGCAGAAGTCATATCATTCATTACACAAATCAAAACAAACATAGTTATGGACGATTTTCAATTAGCTTTATATGCATGTTTTTGGACTGTGTTTTTTTTTCCACTTGACATTGTCTCAAAGCAACAAACTCTGACAAACAATCATACGCTTGTGAAATTCTGGGAGAAGGGTAATTTGGTGTTGTGACTGTCAATTTCTTGTGCAAGATGCAAAAGTAGCAATGGCTAAAATCTCCAGTGCTGGTAATGAAGGCCAAGCATCATACACATAGTGTCCTAATCACCCTGCGACTCTTCTGTAATATATCAGAATAGGACGAATGTAAACATGCAAAATAACACAAGCAGTCAGCCAGAACAGTCACCAAAACAATGCAGAAGCTTGTCATCATCCATCACTTCAAGGGCTGTATTAGGGTCGGTATTGTGCGTAGCGTGCTGTATGCAGAGTCTTGCCCTTTAAACGTGATAACTGAGTTTCTTGTTTGCGCTGCACTGCCATGCACCTCTCTGACTTGATAAGCATCAAAGCCAATTACACGGATAGGCGCCTTCTTTTAATGAGGGTTGATCAATGTCAGCGAGGTGGATTCGATAATTAAATCAATTTAACAATCAGCACACAAAAATGAGTGTCATGACATTAAAATTAATCTCCGATGATTGTTGATAGCCTCCGTCAAGCAAGGATGGAGTCGGCAATAAACCCGCAATTCATCACGTACAATCCGGGGAAAAACATACATTAGCATTGTTGTTCATCTGTTTAATACGTGATAACAGTTTATTTAGAGGGAGAAATATTTTCCCGTTGTTTAATGATTATGACTTTAGGAGACACACTGTAATATCCTTAAAACTTGCATTGTTGTGCTCTGCCTATCAGAGAAAACGATCTGAGACATTCTGTAAGCTAGAATATTCCTGTTTTTTATATCTAGGCTTGGGAAATGCACTAAGAGTGCACTGAGCTGGGTTGTCAAGCCAATCATGACCAGTCAACAGCACCGTATGTGTTCATGTGCTAGACGTGATCAGGGTTCCCAGCAGCTGACCAATTGGCTTTATTAATTTAAGGCTGGAGGGAGGTAGATATGCATGCACAAAATATCTTTCTTAAATGTTTACAAGTTTAGAATGTTGCAAGTTGATTCCTTAGCAAAGAAGTCAATCATATTACCTGTCTCGTTTTAGATCTGGCTGCCTAAATAATTAAAAACAATATCCATCTGTATTCGGAATGCAAATTACTTCCCATCCCTGAGTGTTCCAGAAAATCGAATATTTAAGATTAGACTAGAAAGCTTCCTCTAAGGTGTATTTGTGTGCGAAAGCAAAAGATAGAGACGGATGATTCCAGGTGAGAAATGTGGCAGCGGTGCAGAGGCTAATTGCAAAGCCAAGCAATGTGCTGCCGTAGCTATAGCTCAGACCCTGAGGGACATGCTGGAACGCCAGCATATCCCAGTACCTCCTTTTTACTTTCTCCTCCAGCAACGATGAACTGATGACTACCTCCTCAGTCATGGGTTACACACAGACACACATGGCTCAGTTTTGTAGCACTCAGGTATGGCAGCTAGAAGCAAAAACGTAGTACATTTATCAGTGTAACTTTAGCATCGGTGACTTGTGGCTGACAAGCAGAATGAGAGCTCTCCAAGAACAGAATCCGAAATGATTTAGAGCCGTTTCTGTTGCGGACGGTCCCCTTGCGCACATTTCAAAAGAGCATTCATAAATTTAGTGCTTGTTGAGTATTGACAAACGACACAGCTTCAAAGCATCCTTCCTCCAGAGACATGGAGATTAGCTCACATATTCAAGGCTATGTGTTAAAGTTTTATGGTTTTCTTTTTTCATTACTTTTCCATGCTGAAAGAAGCCCATATTTGTGTCAATATTTCTGCTTTTCTGGGCTGTTTCGGCAATAAAAAATTTACTGACATTGTTATTAAGTACAAACCAATTTAAAGAAAACATACCACTTTGAATTTCTTTTATTAGCACAGGCACTTTTCTCAGTCTTTCCACAACATCTGCAAGCGCGATACGGATCACAGTAGGGGCGTGCAAGAAATGTATAATTATGAAGCTTCATTTGCGCTGCAAATGTTGAATAATTAGGCATGAATGAACATATTGTTCCCCAGCATACAGTTAAATCGTTCTGGAGAATTAGATACACTATATTAGATCTGATTTTGCATATATTTGAACACTTGCAGCAGATTTTCCGAAAATCAATCCGACGCCGAGCTTTGATTTGTATCTCATAGTCCCCGTTGACAGAATGAAATGTAGAGCTGTCAGTAAGCGCCTGCTTCCATTTTAAAGTAAGCGAGAGCAAAATGAGCTTGTGGTAAACATCTCGGGCCAAGCAATCGCTCAATAGCTAAAATCCACTTGTAATGAACAGCGGTGTAAAACAGCAGCGTATGGATGGGATGGTGAGAAATTGTCCATCTTATGCTCTGGCTGGATTTGCTAACTCACGTTGTAAGTGAAGGATGTCTTATTGAATGCCTTAATGTATATGCATACAGCAACCGTATGTCTTACTTAACAAAATACACCACAGAAGTCAAAACATGACAATTTCTATTGATACATATTTAATATCAGTTCTGGAAAAAGACACTAAAATGTTTATATGTTAAACCCATTCTTTCCAATAAGATTTAATGTAAATACCATGTCATGAAATCTTAAATATTTGTAGTTATAAATGTATATTTTCTTCACAGGATATAAAGAAAACACACCGTCTGATTGCTGTCGAAATTATTGCAATGGGATGGGTAGCTACGTTGCTGTCTTGATGCCAGCTTTGGGTACAAATATTTTTAATAAGATATAAGCAGCCTTACAGACATAAGCATGCCATTCTCGATTCAAACCAATGGGATGAAATAACTGAACTCGCTAGCGTGTCAGATTATGTGTGCATTTGGCATGTATTCACTTAGTCAGCAAGGGTTTCCTCCAGATGCTCCGAGTTCAAAAACATGCAGGTGGGTTAATTGAAGACACTGAATTTTATTGCTGGTCCCAAGCTGTGTCTGGTTAAGGCAGCTGTGGCCTGCTGGTTATAGAACGGGGCTTGTGATTGCAAGGTTCAAGAGTGAAGTGCCCTTGAATAAGAAACCGAACCCTTAACTGCTCCTAGGAGGCCACGGCTAGGACTACCGGGCATGCGTGCTCACTGCTGCTTCGTAGTGTGTGTACACAAGTGTTTGTAAACGTCTGTGTCAGTGCACACATTGAGCTAAATGTAAAGGAGAGATCCTAAGAAATTCCAAGCCTGAATAACTAGGTAGGATAGCGGCAGTAAGGGCATCTGAATCAAACTCCAGCAACTTGGAGATGGTGCTTTAAACCTGCAGCCTTCTGATTAGAGTCCAGTACACTTTAAGTTCTAAATGAGTAACATTCTCAAATTGAGCTACTGGTCCATGTGCAGCCACAGTCCCTTGTGAATTAAATCGAGCAGAGATGCTTTCGAACAACATAATAGAAGAAAATGAAGTCTGATCAGGCTCATCTTAGCTGGTCTAAAGTCTATAAGTACAGATTAAGTAAATCTAAGTGATTCAAATGTAATTAAATCAACAAAGTGTGTGTTTTTCTATGCAAACATTCTAAACTAGCCGTTTCCTAGATGATGATGATGATGATGATGATGTTATGGTAAGAATAATGTTTACTTAGCACTGAATTCTGTTTTAAAGGGCTGTTTAATACAAACTATAAACCCTGAATATATCTAGTTTTATACAATAAACAAGACATTAAGATAATATTTTATGTATTTCAAATAAGGGTTGTAAATTACAGGCATGAGAAAAACCCTGGATACAGAATGTTAACTCTGATCTGAAGTTTTCCAGACCACATCATGTGTGAAATGTTTGTTCTCGGCTACAGCTTTCTACATCGGCTACATCTACATCAATGTCAGTTGGATTTGAAAAAGTGAAGTTAAAATTTATGGCTATAAAAACAGACACTCACAAATAAACCATATCCAAAGTATCGACTAATGTTTGAGGAAAGTAATGTATTAATTTAAATAATTATCAATAATTGAAAATGTTCTTTAGGGGTAGTGTGTAGAGCTTTGGGTTATCAGTCAAAATATTGAAGTCTGGTTAAATCCAGGCTTTGCTGTGCAGCCACTGTTGAGCCCTTGAGCAAGGCCTTCGAACATCTTATAACAGAACCAAGCACAACACAAAACACAATCGTCAGCACTTTTAGTCTTGTTAAAATCTTGCTCTGTTAAAGTTATTATCAACATTGTTTATCCATCCACCTAGCAATCCATTATTTATTTATTTTCCACCACTTAATCCTATTTAGGGGTGAGTACTGGGTGAATACACTGGGACACACACACACGACAATTCCAGTCATTTCAATTAACCAGACTGCATGTCTTCAAACTGTGGAAAGAAACTGGAGTACCCAGAGAAAACCACACAGACACAGAGAGAACATGCAAACTCAAGCCAGACATGTGGGTGCAAGCCACAAATGTTCTTACCCGGGGAATCAAACCCAAGACTTCTTGCAGTGAGGTGAGTGCATTGCATAATAAACGAGCGACACATATAGAACTATACTTCAGCTTCACTTCAGTCTGAAGAGGGCAAATGTCATGACAAAAAGACTATAAACTTTTTTTTATTGATGGAGATGATGTTGATGTGGCGGACAGCTTTTACCTATTTGCATTAAATTTTAACTGCAATGGATTCAGCAGTCAAGAAATACAACACACGACCGGCTCTTGGCAGAAAAAGAATAAAGCACATCTTGAAAAGACTGTGATATATTGTTTTTGCGACATTGAACAGCGGGACTGGAAATATATTGAACTTTGATGCTGACAAACACTTGCGTGTACATTGGACAACAAAGAAAACAAATAAATAGAACTATGACAAAAATTAAACCTAATTTTTCACTCAAAGCCAAGACAAACAAAGTAAAGCCTGCTTGTTTTGGATTATAAAACACGGTAATAATAATCTAATAGTAATAATACAAACAATGTTAATAATAATATTTATTATTTTTGTTATACATATTGTTGTTTTTTGTTACTATTATTAAAACTTATTCATCCAGCTATTATTAACTCATTCAACCACCGCTGTTTGTATAAATTATTGAATTGTGGTGGAGGTAAAACAGGAAAATAATCCTCTAAGAATCAAAAACCAAAAATAGTACATTGTTGTTTTCCTAAATAAAAGCAACACAGTTGTTTTGCATGCACATCATAAATGTGTCTGACATACCGCCGGATGGCCCGTGGGCTGTAAACTGCACAGGTCACACATGGGATGAATACAATAAACACCTGAATAGGTTGGTAGTCTATTACAAGCTACAGAGACAAACGGACACACAAAGGATCATTTCAGTATCTCCAACTAACCTCACTGCAGGTCTGAACTCTGGGAGGAAACCAAAGTATTCTGAGGACATCCACGCAAATACAGGGAGAACATGCAAACTTTACACAGAAAGGCCCTGGATACCAGTCTTACCTGGTAATCAAACCCGGGAGTGTGTGTTTGGATTCCAGAGTAGTGCCTTTTTTCTCCTTAAACTGAATAAGTGCCCACTTGGGTGCACATACACACTCATTTATCATTTACTTAGTACTGGTCAGCATCATTCATGTCTGGTCTTGTGTAGCTTACATTTTAAGAGTTTCTGGCATTGTGTATATATAAGTATGGCATTCCACGTTTGTTTACGATTGCACCTTAGTCCTAAAGGACCTTCATTGTTATGTACTTGTATAAAGCAGAAATGATACAATAGCCTCTCTAGACTTGACACTTGATTTTTCCTAACACATTAACAGCATACTAATCGGTGAAACTATCACTTGGTAAACATTTATATTCAGCCGAGAGAAGACCTTTAGGTTCTATGTTCTGTCTGACTGTCTTCGATGCAGCAGACGTGCAGCAGGTCAGCAGTGTTTATAATTTCTGCTCTGTCCCTGACATTAGTCTGGTGCCGCATCACAGCTCACTGTGTGTTTTCTAGTTTATGCTGCTTAATTACTATTCCGTCACTGGTTTGTGCTAGGTCTGAAGTGCCGTAATGAGATGGCCTGTTTTCTTCCCTCCTTCTCGCTACAAAGTGTGCTTTTTTTTCTCAACGCGCCACTTCAAGCCAGACGATTCTACTCCCCGTCTCTGTCTGAACAAAGCTGTCAGAAACAAGAGATTCTTCGCTGATTTGCTTTTGTACCACCTGTCTTGCTGTACAGCTTTTTTAGATTGAAATTGACAGCCATAGCATTAGGTTTAGTATACAGCATCATTTATAAAAAATGTTTTGTATAGTAGATAGCTAGGCATTACTGGTTAAACCAGTACTCCCAACAAGCAAACTACGTTTGATCTGGACAATTTTTCTAAAAACTCAACTGATGTATTCTAAACATGAAACTATTTTAGCCACATGCACTAGCTCTGAGGCAAATTCGTGTCCATTCGGGGCTCGAAAACGTTGGGTAATATATACTCAACGTTATTGATGGTGTTACTAATACTAACGTTAGTGTTCCAGGGTTCATTTACCTTCCAACTTTGCATGTAGTTTAATATACTGCTTCAGACAAATTCATTTCTTTTTCTTCTTTGCTTTTATGCTGCACATCAAAACACCAGCGACTCTGATCGCCTGTTTCTTTCTGTTATGAATTTTTAGATGTGATAACAATAAGTCCTTCGTCACTTCTCAAATGTGACACTTCTTTCATGACAACACATAGTTTCTAAGACAACTCAGGCTTGTCTGCTCATGTAATATTTTGAATCAGTTGTGTAGTGTGAAACCCACAATGACTTAAAAGACTCCTGAGCGTCCTGTTGTGTTGCAGAATTTCTACAACAAATTCTACAAAGCACATTTATTATTATTTTTATTATTATTATTGTTATTATCATCATCTGTTTTATGAACTTTAATAGACGACATGAGCATGTTCTACAATCTGCCTCCAGACTACCTGGAACATAATAAAGATTAACTTTTTATCTAACTATAATTCCAATCCATCTGTCCATCATTTAGTTTAATTATTGTTTAATCATATGTCACAGTGGGATACACACTTGGCAAATACACTAAACACCTAAACAGGCTGCCAGTCTGTTGCAGAATACAGAGACAAACACACACAAATTTATGTCAGTTTCTCCAATTTTATGTCTTTGGATTACGCAGAGTAAACCCAGACAGATAGAGGAGAACATGCAAATTCCACACAGAAAGCCTCAGATCATCATACACGTGAATGGAACCTGTGCTAACTACTAAGCCACTGTGCCACCGTTCCTAATTTCAAGTGTCTTTCAATTTACAACACTTTTTTGTTGAATCATTTACATTTTATTCTGGAGTAATCATTTTTAATGTCCAGTGAGTATGCTGGCCAAGCAAGAACTGTGATGTGTACAGTTTTCTGTAACTGAGTACAGATCCCTGCAATATGGGGTCGTACATCATCATGGTGCATGGTGCTTATGGCACAACAATGGGCCTCGGGATCTCATCACGGTATTTCTGTGCATTCAAAATGCTTTCCAAAAATACAGCTGTGATTGTTGCCCATAACATACGCCTGCCCATACCATAACCCCACCGCCACCATGGGCCACTCGATTTACAACATTAACATCATCAAACTGCTCACCCACACAACACTATACATGTAATCTGCCATCTGCCCTGTACACCAACGAAAGTGACCCACGCTTTTGCCCACTCAAATTGGTTACGGACGACAAACTCCAGTCAGATGAGCTTCCCGGAGACGATTACTGACAGTTTGTACAAAGGATTTTTAAGGCAGCTGTCCGAGTGGTCAATCTAAGGCAATCTCTGGGTTGAAGATGCTGTATGTGTAGATCCTGGGCTGGTTACATATGGTCAGTGGTTGTGAAACTGGTTGGATATACTGCCAAATTCTATGAAACACAACGGTGATTAAATGTACGTACATTCCTGCAGTCAACATGCCCTCTGCCCCAAAACTTGTGACATCTGTAACATTGTGCTTTGTTAAAGACTATACATGTGAAAGACAAAAGGCATTTAATTATGGCCAGCCCAATGTCCAGATGTGCATCAACATCTTGATGCTACACCTGCGACAGGTGGATGGATTCTCTCAGAAAAGAACACAAACACAACACAAAATTTAAAAGAAAAGGTCTCTTGTGTACATCGGTAAAGTCTTATATTTTAAAGTTCACCTCATGAAAAATGGGAGTCAAGACAAAAGTGTTGAGTTTATGTTTTCGTTCAGCGTATGTAACAAACTTTTATTTGACACTTTGGCCTCAGTCACTCTTGTATTTAGCTGTGTGCATTTGGTATTGTTGAATAAAATTAAAAGACCTTAAAAGACCTTAGAGTCTTGTCTAAAGCATGGGTCTTCTTATGTTGTATCGCTAATCGACTTAGATGAACCCTGTGTTGCATGTTGTTTACATTCAGATGCTCAAACTCTTTATTCCGCAGTTTTCATTTGCATATGAAAGAGGCCATCTTGTAAATTCATCTCCACACAAACAACCAGGCCTAACGACTCTGGTACGGTATTTCTTCCTACATTTGAGCAATATTCATGATACATATTCACAAAATTATCATTTCACATCAAGTGGATTCTTGCATAAATATCTAATCTGCATGAGTAATTACTATGCCGGGAAGAAGAGGAAGTTGGCCTATTTTTGTGCACAGACCAACCAGGGTTAGCCATGTGTATCCCTCTGAATGCCTTCAACTTAAGACAGGTCTTATTACACAGGGCATTTAACAAGTCTGCATTAAGCACAGCGGTATAACAAGATCAGAAACCAGTCAATGTGAGAAGCAGGAAAGTTGAGATGTCTTGCGCCACCTTTGATGGTCCCCAGCAGGTTCATGAGTGTTGGAGAATTGGCTAATTAACATGACAGAGCCTTTCTTCCCTCTCATTGATTTCTTCTTCTTTCTCTCTTCCTCTCTCTTCAATTGCAGGGGATTATGGCTCTCTTTTACAAAGCCATTATTTAGTCCCTGCAAGATAATCATTTTCTAGCCCCGACTATTTCCCTCATTGAACTTCTGCCTCCTGAGCAGAAATGGACGGAGAGACCGAGTTTATCTACGGAAGTCATTCGAATAATCAGCGAAGGTCAAACATACCATCAACGTTAAATTACGAAACACTGATATGTGTGCTTATGTGCATGGATAGATTCCAGAGTGGAGCCCCGTTTCTCTTTAGAATGAACAAGTACCCTCTCGGGAGGCATACTAAGCAGCAAAAACTCAACGTATGTCTTTGTACATGGTTCGGTTTGACTGGGCAGGTTTGGCTACTTTTGGCTAGATCACCCAGCAAAATATGAAATCTACTGAGGCCCTGTTTGATCAGTTCGACATGAACCAAGCCACGGTATCTGATGTTGAATCAAGACCTAACAAAAGCCATTTAAAATGGGCTGATGATCAAAGTATGTCCACATATTTTAGGCTTTATAATGCACTTTACATCGATTTACCCTCTCACTTGAAGACAAGGCTAGTATGGTTCATTGGTCATTCTAATGGCAGAAAGTCTGCTGAGACAGGCAGTTTAAAGCTACAAAATCTCGTCTAATCCCTGCAATTACAGTGTTTATGCCAACACAGGCTTCTTCTTCTGAAAACAACATCAACATTTCTTTAAAATCACAGCAGGGTCGAGAGGAATATACAGCACTCTGCAAATCCCATCTCAACAAGAAGATTTTTCAAAGACAGATTGAACAACAAAGATTTGGGAAATTATAGAAGAGCGGTCATCAGTCATGCTAAAATTAAGTTCAAGGAATAGCCCATAAACCTGGCCCGAAAACTTTCCATATGTCAGGGAAAGATAAAAATAAATGCAATACAGAATGTTATGCAAGTCTAAGAACAGCCTGTCCAGTAAAAACAGGTGCACCTTGCTGATTTCGCTGCACTTTTCAGAGGGAGCACAGAATGTAAGAGGTAAAGGTCCTTTGTGGGGAAAGAATGTGATAAATATGGTTCTTGGAGAGCATCTATAACGTCCTTCAGATTGAAGAGGCTTTAGTATTCACCTCATGCATTAACTAGGGTAAAGATAGCTTGGTGGCTCAAATACAAGACGCATAATTGGAAGATTCAAATCCCACCACCAAGTTGCCTCTGTTGGACACTTAATCCTCAATTGCTACAAAATAATTTACAGTAATACTGAAATTGTCGCTTGTTCAAAAAAGTCGCTTTGGAAAAATGTATCTGCTAAATGTTTTAAATATTTTTGTAAACTATTTTGTTGGATTTGATCTGCATACTGGTGGTAAAGTTCTTGGAATTGAATGTAAAGTCATACATCAGAGTCAGAGACCACAGTTTACCTTAAAACTCAAAAATATAAATTCAGGGACATGACGTATCGAAGCCTTTATATAGTTCCTGATCTATAAAACATTTTAATAGAACCTTTTGTCATAACCATAAATCTTTCAGCAACTGTTAAACATAGTGCATTTGTCAGAGATGGAAAGAATAAATCCCAAACTCTAAAGTTAAAGAAGAAGTAGACATTGACAGACCTGTAGAGTGGGTCACCATCACTATAGAACTTTAATCTGTCAAATGGCAATTTGGAAACCACTGTTGTGTATAAGCAAAAAGAACAACATGGAAATTGCTCTAAGACCATGAGTAAAATGTCTAGACTTTAGGACAGTAAAATGTCGGACATTTAGACATTTTAGCAAGCATGAAATCTTTGAAAAACATTTGCTTTACATTGCCTAGCCAATACCAGGTAGGAGTTTTCGGAGATCATCAATAAAACCAAAATTGAAACTTTTGTAGACAGCCAAAACAACACCCAAAGGGCTTTGAGGCAAGTCTCTGAATGTCCTTGAGTAGCTAGTTCAAATCTTAAATCTAATGTCAATCAATCATTTGCTCAAATACTGCACAAATACTGAAATGCCAAACTGTAACTACTACCAAAGGAAATACATTCAAATGATATTAAAAATGTTTTTACGTCTGGGTTGAATAAACTTATATTAAATTTGCGGTGTGCAAATTGTTAGGGTGTCTGAGTACTTCCCACTGTATGCAAATGTTGTCTCTCAGACTTATATAAATTTATTTATATGCTTTGATGAAACTACTCTCCAGTAGCTCAGTGCCTAGTCTAAAAGAGTGGAATAACATGCTCAATAAGAATGATGATAGCTGGAGTTACATCATAAAATCTGCTCTTCTGACAGAATCTACCTGGGGATTTCTATAACCCTGTTGCCCACACAATAACCATAAGCCTAATCCAATTTACATGCTGTTTATTTTGTCCTATGACGCACACTCTGTTCAATGTTATCCATCAATTTCCATTTGAAAATTATTCCAAGGAAAGAAATCATCCACAAAACAAATTGCATACACATTTCACTGCACAATTTATGTTCATGTTGAATGTAAGAAACACACATACACACACACACACACACACACACACAACACACACAACACACACATCGTCCACGGAAATGTTATTTTGTTCCCTGTATAAAATCCAAACCATAGATTCAGACCTTTGCACAACACTGTGTAAAAGTCATCTGTAAACTCCAGCACAGTCGTCTGGCTATTGGTGGTTGGTTGGTATGCCAGACATTGTCAGTCACACATGTAATTGAGGTCTCTTTCCACAGCCACGAGGTTAATAAGGATGGGAATGTTGATTTGATACAATTATGTTCAATCACCAGTGCATAAGTGTGCTGCATGAGGAAGGAAAGCAATAAAGGGTTGAAATGATATTTAGAATTTCAGAACCTAATCTTTAGTCACTGTATCTGTAATCTAGGCAAATATGTGTGAATTTTGATTCTGAGTGGAGAAATATACTCGTGACAAATATGCAAAAATAGATTTCTGAATTTCTTTAATATACTTTTCATATACAGACTTTTTGTATGTATGTTTAACCATAATTATTCCTTTCAAAATGTTTATTAAAAATAACTATTGCAAGTAAAGTGTTGGAGCACAGGAGCACATAATATGAGTATATCACACAAGTCCCAGATTCCAAAACATAACACTTGCTAGACTGGTAACACCGCCAAGTCATCATTTATTACTATGCTAACTTATCATTTATTACTATGCTAACTCATTAGAGATCGCTATGAATACAAAACCCTTTCATTTCTTTGTGTGTCACAATCATCAATCAGCACAGACAGTCCATGACTCTCAGCCAGCATGCAAGCCAAACTTTTAATATATAAATAAATAAGTACTAGGGCTGACCGCAATTAATCGATTAATCGTTGGTTGACCGAAAAAATTACTAGTCGGCCAAATTCCCTCAGATTATTGCCAAGCGCCATTAAACACCACAAGAAGAAAACATGACAGGAATTTATTCCATGTGTGGAAGGATGTAAAATATGGGATCATT
>JAOUQU010000021.1:446490-456918 GCA_028566735.1 Ammoglanis amapaensis | reverse complement strand
CCGAAATACTCTGGGATCGGTAACGATCCACAGAGTGACCCAGGGTCGATTTCGACTGGAGGGTAAAAATCATCAATTCAATGTTATTATAATTGACATGACCGGGTCGTGTGTTGTCTCCGGGCTCTTATTTTGCCATCAAAAATCTGACCAAAATAATATTAGAAAGGCGGTCATAATGTTATGCCTGATCGGTGTATATGCATTAACATATTCATATCAGACAATCATCCAGTAGATCGAAGTCGATCCCCTTCCAGACTCACATTAGTATGTTCTCTTTTCTAGATAGTCGGACTCTCAATGATATGTGTCTGATTTTGTTTACAAAGCCAGAACGTTTTAAGGGAAATCAATACCTGATTGTAAACATTCTTTTTTTTTATAGAATATATAATTCAAAAGATTGCGCAGGTAACAACACTGGCACGCATTCGTGAAGTGTAGATACATTTTGGGAGAATACACCAACCAGGTATGACATTTCAGACCCCTGACAGGTGATGTAAATGACCCGAATGATCTCTGCGACATGGTAAGGTTGTGTTAGGCAGCAAAAAAGTAGAAGCAGAGATGGGCGTAAGAACTTAAGCACAGGACAGATCGATTTGGTCCAAGCATCTCATGTGGGGTCCAGGGAAGGATCAGTGTGTCTTGGACGGTCAAGGTTCATCGTGGGGAGGGAAGACTACAATCGTGTTCCCGTAGCTCAGATCGCTAAACATGGTCATACCGGTTCTGAGAGAAAGGTCGTAATGTTATGCCGGGTGTGTGTATGTAACTTGTTAATTATATTATTGCTGATGATTTTTTTTTTACTTATTAGCTTTCGATGCCGCTTTTCTTGAAAAATAAAAAAACGACTCCGCACACGTTCTATTGCTAAGCTGTAGACAAGCTATTAGTCAGACAGTCAGCTTCGTCGTGTCACTTTGTGATGTCATACATGTGTTGTGTTCGTAGTCACGGTTTCAAAGGTACCTTCCTCACAGAGATGCTCTTCAGGTGCGATTCGGACCTTTGTCGATAATGAGAATCATGTTCTTCACGTTCCTCGCGTTCCTCGCTCTCGGCATGGCTGTAAAGTGAATGTGACTTCAATGACTTCAATTTTCCATACAGTATTTGAAAAAAAAAAGGAAATTTTTTAAATGAAGAAAAAAAAAATTTAGGTCTGTATAATTTCTGTGAAATGAAACGATGAAATGACGCTCGAGCATGAAAGCAGATCAGCATTATTTTAAGAAGCAGCACTTACTCTTTTATTGTTACTGTGTGGGTGCGGATGCGTACACCCAGGGCAACACATCCAAGCGTCTGGTGTTCTATACACCATCCCTAAAGAAGTGTTTGACGATCGTACTTGTGTTACCTACAGCTGAAACACAAGTCACGTGGACTGAACGATGAATGATGTCTGTTACTTTTCCCATTGTATGTATCTCTGAAATATTGTGGAATGTGGTTTACCTGTTCACAGTCGGACGCGGTGTACAAAATATGCCTACGTGTATGCACCTGCCTAATTTATTTATGACTATTTCGTCGATTGCTTTTATATTTCCAGTCACAAAGTGAAAACCCTTCAAAAGAAACGGATTCCACGATTGTCACGATACGCACTCTCTCGTCTTGTTCTCTGTAAGGTGACTATCACTGTACAAAGGAAGTAAAAATGGCCCGGGTCATGGTTCTTTTCCCAAATAAATTATTTTATTTTTCAGTGCCTTTGTCAAAATGATACTTGTTTAAACTGGTTTTTACTAAATGACTGCTGTTAGCGTTAATAGCAAACACAAAGAAGCTACTACGTACAGCGATAAAACATAAAAGTGATTTAAGTATTTAAGTTATTATAATCTCATTATAAGTACTTACATGTCTGCCGGTACCGGACGTTAACTCCTTAGTGAAAGAAAAACGGCTCCTTAGCGTTTTTTTTGTTCTGGGAGGTGCAAGGTGCTACACCTTTGTTCTTTGCAGCCAACAACACAACACGTCTTGTGGGACTTTCCTTCTCTTGTACCTGTACATGCTGACATGTTACGCACAGTGTGTGGAAATCCAGGCTCTGGTAGGGTTTGTCAGGTAGGTGATGGGTTCTGTGCAAATTCTCCCGTTGTGACATCACAAAGAGGGAGAAATCCAAACGACTTCTTTTTTTCTGAAACCAAACTTTTTTAATAATTTACAGAAAACACATGGAGTGTTTATAAGAGCAGTAAAAACCCAAGTGAAAATACAAACGTTCTCAAGAAGTGAATTTTGCATCATTTGTCCACTTTAATATAAAAGCCTTTCTGCTGGCCAGGACTGATCAGTGAAGATAAGTGCTCGAATGCTCGAATACAAGGATCCTCTTTTCACAAACCATCTCTTATGCAACCGCTATTTAATGAAAAGCTTTAAATGTATTTGATTGTTTATTAATAAGGTAAAATCTCATTTTATGCTCTGTAGATTAATGAAGCGAAGTGGCCGTCTACACTCAAGTCAAATACAAATACTAAAATGGATAAAGATCCACAGAAACTATCCCAAGACACTTGGAGGGGTGACGAGCTTGTCCGGATAATCTCTTTATTTCAGACGGAAGAGCATTTTGCGTAATGGAGGCCCCTCTAGGGAAAGAAAGGCAAATGCCATAATTAGGTGAGGGGATTATGGGAGATAAGATTGTCTAACAAAATCCCTTCCAGCAACAGATCTGTCTAGATATTTGATGTCCTCTGGTGAGCCTTCACATGTTGAATAACCTTTCTCTTTGCTCATTTATTTATTTATTAAAAAGTTTGGCTCAAGTAGCAATGTGCCAACGGCTGTGCCTTTGAAAAAAGATACCCTATTTGTCCTGCCCTGAGCCCGAGCACCAAACACGCCCGTAACGGGGGTTTTGTTTCTGGTCGTTGATCATTTTGTCTGAATACTCACAAAAAATGAGGAAGTTCGATGGATTTGGCAATTCGATATGCGCATTGTATTTCACAATAGTTATAAAATTCATTAAAATGGGCATTAAATTTTGATTCTGTATTGTTTTTGTTTACTTGCTAGTGATTTTAGTTTCATTAAAACTGATTATTTGCATTACACCAGTTGGGTAGTTTCATTTGGGTACCACTAGGTGTTTGAATGGTGCCTGACCCAAGTTGACCCTGTCCGAGGTGAAATGTTCTGTGAAAGGGAATGAATGGGGCTAGTGTGTACGAAGGAAGCGCTTCAAACTCAGTACTTTAGCTTTATAGACTTTTCACTTCAAGTAACAGTTCATGTCTAGAATTCTTCTCAAGTGGAATATTAGTTGTTTGTTGCATTATAATAAAATAATTTTATTTTGACATAAACACTCTAATCATATTTATATTTATCAAATCAAATTGTCATTACACATGTACAGATGTGCAGTACAACGAAATGTTTCTCTTCGCATATCCCAACTTGTCTGGAGGTTTGGGGTCAGGGCACAGGGTCAGCCGCAGTACGGCGCCTCCGGAGCAGACAGGGTTAAGGGTCTCGCTCAAGGACCCAGCAGCGTAGCGGAGTGTAGCAGAGCCTGGAATTGAACCCCCAACCTTTGGGTTCCCAGCCCAACGCTCTACCCACTAGGCTACACTGTCCCTATTAACAATGAACTAGTGTGTACAACCATCCTGTTAATAATTACAATTTGAACCTATATTTTAAAGCTGAAATAAACAGTTTAGAAATAAACTTCAATAGCTGGAAACAAATGTGTTATTTTGGCACGAGTTACCGTCATCGTTTAATTTGATGTAAATCAGGGTGGAATTTAATACATTTAATTTATGTAGCTTTATCCGTCTTGTAGTCTTTCCATTTATATCTGTTGAATTTCTCTGATTGAATTGAACCATAAAAGAATCTTTCACATAAATGTTTTGATATATACATAATAAAATAATATTGGAATATTCAACAGAAAAGCCCTTTTAGGTGTCATTGGGTCTCAGGTTTGCTTTACAACATTTCTGATATATAGCTTTATCACTACATATATATCGCTACATATATTCATCCATTTTTTGATGGAGTCTAGTACAGTGCAGACGAAATGCAGGTCAGGACCGTGTGGACACTGGACAATAAGGAGAAGGAGGAGGTGCCATCAAGCTGCTTTGTAATTACTCTGCTTTGGTCTCTTTGTTTACAAAAGCACAAAAAAGGGATGAACTTTCAGGAGGGATGAACTTACTTTAAGAACCCACTGTCTGTTTTTATCATTCTGTACTTCACTGCTGAATGAAATATACACACTGCTGAGTTCGTTCTTTGGTTTTCACCTGAACTTTCAGTTTTTCAGTCAGAACTCCACTGTTCTTCTGGCCCAAAAGTCTGCATTTAGCCCTTTTCGATTCTTTACATTTTAATAGCAAGTAAATTGATGTTCACTTCCAAAGCCAAGCTGAAGATTGACTTCATCACAAAGAATCAGTTATAACAGCTTCAGCAACACGTGCCTTCTACATCTCTACTGGTAAGTCTAATCTCTGTTTCTATGAAACACGCAGTATACCAATGATCTTTATAAAATCAAAAATTCTCCTATTATTAAATGTTTTTGGTGCAGGTGTCAACATATAGACATTTAAATACTTACAAAACATACAGATACATGTATATTTCATACATGCATACATCAAATTAATAACTGATAAGGAATACAATACATGCCGTACTTATGAAACAATACTACAGTAGCATACACAGACAGTGTGAAATGGATGCACATGTGTGGTGAATTGGAAAACGTGAACTTTATGATCTTTCAAAGATTCAAAGAATTCTCGAGCAAAGCGAGCAAACACGTCTGCCTCGGGGGTGCCATGCTGCGAAAGTTTTGCACATCTGTTTTTTGTCAAGTTTCATTTACAGTGGAGAGATGTGTGGGAATAAGTGTATTATTTTACTTTATTGTCTTTCATCCAAGCTAATTAAATTATATATACAGACTCATCTATATACACAAAAGGAAATAACAAAATAATAACTTTTGTTTATTTAGCTAAAAGAGCATGTGGTATCCTTAAAAATATGTTAGTGAATATGAATTACCATTATTCCTAATTATTTATTAGGAATATATTCAAATATTATGAATACCTGGAAATGAATTGTAAATAGTATATTTAGTCCAAACAATTAAATACATTTTATGTGATGTTAACGAAACTATTTACAAACTCTTTATGTTATTTACTGATAGTAATAATAGAAAAAAACAATAGTAAGGTGAATTTGTGCGTTAGGTCCTTTGTTTTGTTTCAGGTCTGTTTAAAAATGTATTTAATAAAAAGTTTGAACTAATTTTGAATTAGTTAAGGGGCAGTTCTGGTGGTACTGTTTGTCTTGTTTACCATGGTTCACTTCATGTTGACTCTTTAATCCTAGACTTTATAGCCTTTAATTTTTTGCAGGCTAATTAAACCTGCAAAAAGCTCTTTCTTCCAAGGAAACATCTGTTACACATTGCTATTACAGTCTCTGTAAGGGTGAAGGTGGCAGAAGTTGATGTGTTTTTTGTTTTTTGTTTTTGCAGTAGATGTAAGAAATTCCAAACACACTGATGGAGACTCATTCGATCTATCTGATGTTACTGTATTTTTGGATTTCCGGGATGGGGAGCAGTGAGAGCATGAACAGCTCTAAAACTGAAGATGCTCAGAAAAGTCCATCACACTCTTTTGAGACCAGAGCCAGCCGGTGCTCTTACACCTTCATTGTTCCCCAGCAGAAGCTGACAGGAGCACTTTGCTTAAACACAGCAAGAACTAACAACTCAGAGACCGCTTTACGTGCTCAACTGAGCCAGCAACAGGAACAGCTGGAGAGGCTGAAAGTACATCTGGAGCAGGAGGAGGCAATGGCAAGTGAGATTAGCACACTGCGTCAAGAGAGCAACACCATGAATGCCCGCATCAACCAGCTGTACGGCCAGCTGCTGAATGAGATCCTCTACAGGAAAGAGCAGGCTGTGGAGCAGAGGCGTGTAGAAGAACTGCTGTTAAATACAACCCTGCAGGTAAATAAAGACAAATCAATATCTGTGCATCATATTAGAAATGTCTAAACAATTATTTAAAACAAGTGCTCACAGAGTTAAAGTTTAAATCAGATTAAGAAGCATTTACATGGTTATTATAATTAATCACTCAAATCAATCACCTATTCATCTATACAAGTGTGTAATAACACAGAAGCACAACAATTGATTGGTTTTTGTTTATATTTATGTTGAAAATAGTTTGTTCTGATTATTTTGTAGGTTCCTATTAATGTTAGACCATAGCCAGCCTTCCACTTCTATTGACTACCTTTGAAAGAAACTGACCACTGCAGAGCAGGAACACCCAAGAAGCGCTGCAGATGCTCAGACCCAGTTGTCTATCACAATTTGACCTTTGTCACGCTTGCTCAAAAATTTCCTTCTTCTAACAATCAACTGTGAGGATAAAACTGTGAGGTTTACTAGCTCCCTAATATCTTCCATCCACTAACAGTTGACATGATTAAGAAATTTGCAGTGTTATTCAGTTCACCTGTCAGTGGTCACAATGTTATTCCTGGTCTGTGTATAGTTTTACCAATGAAAATGGCAAAAAAGTTCTCTATAATTTCTTCTTAACTTTATCAGGTGTTGCAGTTATCCAGCAGCTACAGAGATCTGGAAAGAAAATATGAGGGGCTTGCTTCCCAAATGAATAACCAGAGTCAGATAATCATGCATATGGAGAAACAATACCAGGAAAGTGTTATCACCAAAGAAAACCATGTGAGATTAATACAGTATATAACAGTGTCAGACGTATTTCATTTACTGATATGCAGCTGTGTTTTCTATCATGTTGATTACACATTGTTGGTTTAATATTTCAGGAGGCTTTATCGTTGGAGAATCAGTCCGACAGGCTGCAGAACACGAGCACCGAGTCTAATGTTGCGCTTAGAAATATTCAAAAGGACCAGAGTGAAACTTCACACACAAAACTGCAAAAGACTCAGGAGTCTCCTCCCACCTATCCAGATGTTCCTACGGAAGCTTCTTTTATCAGCTACCCTGCTACGAAGACTCCAGGTAAAGTCACGAACTTGTTAAAGGCCTGTTCTCAGTTAAATGTCTACAAGTATATACTTTTATACTACTAAGTACTAGTATCAAATAAATGACAGAAAAGCCAGACTGTGGTCAAATTAAACCTTTGCTTAACCAACATGTGAATATTTGTTGGTTCAAAAATTACTCATTTGACTGTCTGTGTTTTAATACCAGATATTTATGTTTTAGTTATATGATAAATAAAATCCTACATCAGCATCAAAATTTTATTATATTTTATATATTACTGAAAAAATTATATTTTTTATAAATCAGTAATATCAATGTCTCTGTGTTTATGCCACCTCTAGGTAGCAAAGTAACATTATGCCACCTGAGCACAAAAATTGTCATTAAATTAATTTAATACATTTTAAAATTTAAAAATGTATTGTTTATTAGACACTGCATCTTGAGCAAGTGGAAATAAACACATATTGGAGCTGTCCAATAATGTTTTTGCATTTTTAACATTTCTTAACGAGTAATTCCATTGGTTGCTAAACCTGTACATCAAAACTCCCCTGAAAAGTTCGTTTTGCGGAGATATGTGTTTTTCTTCAGACAGCATGGGTTTCCTTATATGTGTGTCCTGTTATCTTTGCATGTCAAGTGACCGTGGCTTTTGTAGGCGCTATATAAATGTAATTTATTATTGTTATTAAGATCCATGAATAAAACCGGATGAAAAGTATAAGAATGTATACTATCACCATAAATACCAATCGCAAGTTCTCTCATTTCTCATGTGGAGAAGAATATATAATATTTAGTATTAGTGATGTTTCTAGTGGGAGGAATAGTGGGACCAACATTCCATTGCAGTTAAAAGATAAGCAGCAGTTCAATGATAGCCTGTGTATACACTATATGACCTGTGGCTTTGATAACCAGGGTGGAATTTCAATCTGCTCTGTGTAATCTGCTCATTAGTGAATTCCTTTCCAGTTTAGCAGTAGCGCTCAAATTGAGTTTATTCTAAATTACACTATATGGCCTTAAGTATATAGAGGATGTATGTTAAAACACGTGGCACTAATGTAAAACAAAAAGATTGCCATACGGCAGTCACTTCATCCCAAAAGTTGAGGTCAGCAGACTATCCAGACGGTATTTGTGATGGGACTAACAGGAAGAATGTAAACACAAACAAGGCATCACATCTTGGGACTGTGTTTTTCTATCATTGGTTATATGTGTCAAATTTAATTGTGCTTTCTACATATTAACACATTAGTTCTTTCTAATTGTAAAAACAATGTTTTTATTATGGTTATGGCTAATGTGGGATCAGACACTGAGTATATCCTGGACAAGGATAATATATATTACAGAACATTAAGATGTTTAACATTTATTAGAAATATTTTGTTACAGTTGTTTTGCAATTCATAATTCAAAGACTTATTTAAACTTTAACTTTCATGATTTAGGTGATGGGCTTTGTGGCTTAGTGATTAGCACTCTTGTCTCACAGCAAGAAGTCCCGAGTTTAATTAAAAAACAAAAACAATAATTATTTATTGCTAGTTCTGAACTAAGCTGAAGTAATATACTTATAACAACACTGTAACTCTACAAAACAAAATTTGTATAACTTGTGTAAATGTCTGCCCTGTTGCAGGGCCATGGCGAGACTGCCAGCATGTCCTGGAGTCAGGAGAAAGCACGAGTGGAATCTACCTGCTACGTCCTCGCAACTCCAACCGTCTGTTCCAAGCATGGTGTGAACAGAGTCGTGCTCAAGGAGGCTGGACTGTCATTCAGCGAAGACTTGATGGCTCTGTTAATTTCTTTAGAACCTGGGATCAGTACAAGGTCAGATCATCTCTGTTTCTAACATTATATTACTATTTAAAAGTCAATTATTTCACAAGCACAAAGTGACTTTATGACGTTTTGTGTACTGAAAGACACACCCTTTTCCAGATTATACGTCATCTCTGTGGCATCAGTTATTAGAAATCCCCTCCAGCATCTATCTTAAGCAGCAAGTAATGTAGATGCCCAGCCAGCAGCATCTTTGCAGATCCTCTGACCCAGTGTCTAACTTGCTTGAATCGTTACAATGTCTATTGTTACATTGTCCACTTGCTGCCTGATATATTCCAGCCATTAACAGGTGATGTGAAAAGATCATCAGTCTTTTCACTTTATCTGTCAGTGGTCAATTGAATCTGTCAATTTATGTCTGGTCAGTTTATCTATTTGTACATCTTTACTCCAATGTATTTATGAAATGTGTTATAGCCTATATAATGTACAATCAAATTCATGCTTATCCATAGCAAGGCTTTGGGAACCTGGATGGTGAGTATTGGCTGGGTCTGGAGAGCCTTTACTGGCTCACTTCCCAGGCCTCTTACAAGCTCAGGGTGCTCTTAGAAGACTGGCAAGGCCGGCAGTCTTTTGCAGAGTATGACAGCTTCCGTATAGAGCCTGAGACTGACTGGTATCGTCTGAGACTGGGCACCTATGAGGGAACTGCTGGTGATTCTCTCTCCTGGCACAACAACAAAGCCTTTACCACACTAGACCGTGATAAAGATGCCTACTCAGGTCGCTATGTTTTACTTACATTATTTGAACTCAAGCTTCTTTTAATGTTAACGATATAATGTCATATGCAACAATTCTCTTACAGGGAACTGTGCTCATTACCAAAAAGGGGGCTGGTGGTATCACATGTGTGCCCACTCTAATCTGAATGGGGTTTGGTACAGAGGAGGTCATTATAGAAGCCGCTATCAGGATGGGGTTTACTGGGCTGAATTCCACGGTGGATCATACTCCCTAAAGAGGGTCACCATGATGATCAAACCCATTTAAGCAGTACAGGAGAAACATAACTACTACAGAACTGTACAGAAAGAAAACCATCCAATATAAGGGTCATCTGTTTATCAAATGTTATTTCAATCATTGGTGACTTTTGGCAACTAATTGTGAGAATAACTTAATGTTTTACATATGAGATTTAAACAATATAATTTCTTCATCCGATAAGTAAAGTAGTCACTGTAACTCCTGATTATTTGTACACTTAATCCATTATCTTTTTGTACAAAATTTTCAATTGCAGCCCAACCAAGAGAAAAGCTATGAAAAAGATCCAACAGTTTGTGTAATATTATGATTATTATTTTTTTTAAATCTATTCCACAAACAATGGAAAAATATGTTAAAGCATAAAGTGAACAGTGATTTAGGGCAACATGGTGGGAAAAAATGGATAATGGATCATGAAGCAAAAAACACTACATACTTCATACTCGACTGATAATCCACTGATCTTAAGAACATACAAAATTCTA
>JAOUQU010000021.1:418035-433197 GCA_028566735.1 Ammoglanis amapaensis | reverse complement strand
TGTGTGTGTGTGTGTGTGTGTGTGTGTGTGTGTGTGTGTGTGTGTGTGTGTGTGTGTGTGTGTGTGTGTGTTCTGGCTTTCATTACACTTTTTTCCAAGTGGGCATGAAAATGTGGAAAATAATGTCTGTGGCTGCAATTAAGTTGTTCTGTAAATTGAAAGCTCTACGATGCTTTATAATACTATGTGAGGACAAATAAAAAATACAGAGCTTTGATCTTTAAATAAAATATTTTAGATTTTATCAGTAAGTGAGAAACTCTTTTGTGAGGTTAGTCTGTCATACATATTAATTAATGGCAATACTCTTGTCTGCTTGGCATCTTTAATAATTTCGAGAGAAAAAAATCAATTGAATGATATATTTTTTTAAACTGTGTTTTAACCAGTATTTTATCAATCAGGTTAAATTAACTTTAAAGATTTTAAAGATTAACTTTATTTCAAAGCATATTCTTTAAAGATCTTTTTTCAGATCTTTTGTTGGTATATAATGTTTCGCTTCTCATTTTCAGACCAGCAGTCTGGCTGAATGTCTGCTTGCTCGTGCTTTATCTCTAACCTATTTGCCTCTTTGTTTTCTATCCCTTGAGGCATTTCGCCTTCTCTTAAGTTCAGACTTTTGTTCCTGGTAAATGTTGTACCCCAGGCAAAATGTTACCAACCTGGTTACTGACCAGCTCATGAAGAACGAGCTTTCGGGTCAGTGTAACATTTTAATGTTATGCAGACTCACACCTGAGGGTCGTATAAAGGTCCTGATATGTTAATGACATTTTTTGAAAGGCAATCAAACGCAAATATACATTATTGTTTAAGATAATCATTGCAGATACATTTCTAAACAGTAATAAATAAATGTAATAGGAAATTAATTCTGCACGATTTATGTGAAGCATATTTTAATTGCTAGGATTTATGTTATTATTAGTTGTGTAAGTCGGTATCGTAATGTCATGCTTTTTTATCACAATCATAAGAAGTATTTTATGACATTCGGTGTGTCTTAACAAAGCATATGTGATGAAAGTCCAGGCTTGCTTATATCTTATAGTTAGTTTATAGACACAACTCAGGTAAACATTGTGCTCTTATTTTAGTCATTTGCTTCAAATCAGAGTGTTCATGACAAACGAAATGTTATTATTCCTACATTCCCTGTAAGTGAATTGTCCTTTTAAGTTTCTTGAAGTGACAGTTCTAAGATAAGATAACACGGAGACAATGAACAGACACTTGCAAAGGCTATCAAGTAGATGAGGTCATTTCTAAAGCCCAGTGACTACTTGACCACAAGCTTTCAAACCAAAATGAGCAACACGGCCACTTTAAAACGGAATGTGAACAGCACAGACTGCTTTTTAATCATTACTCATCACACATTGAGTTGAAAGACGTTACTACAATGTAGAGTTAAATATTTAACCATGTTTATGGGCCTCCTTGCCTTGGACGGTTTTCTTATTACATACCTCCTGCATTCTTCAACACGTTAACTCCTTTTATTTCGGCTGTATAAAAGCAACCAGCTTGTTTACTCATTTACAAATTAATAGCATTTAAAGAGATTTTGTAAGTATAAACAAAAGGCACCTTTAAACTTTATGTAAAAAGAAATGATCTTGCGAAAAGAAATGTTGATCAGGGACAAGCAGTGAGTGGGATTTGTTTCTAGAAAAGGTTTCTAGAGCAAAGTGGGACATGTAACACCACAAAAAGACAACCACACCAAGAGGCTTGACTGGTTGGCCTTTTCCTGACTCAGAAGTCCCTCCCTTTCCCCGGGGAGCCCAACGTAATCAGAGACCCAAAACAACAGAATGGGCCATTTATTCTTCCAGAAACCAACCTGTAACCTGGCACCACAAAACTGAGAGGAATGGAAAAAGAGGGAAAACATGGATCAATGTAGAGTTAGAAACCAGAATCACCGCTCAAAATTGGTCTGTACCAGAACCGTGTGTTAATTTGACACATTATGCTTTTTTTTCCTGTTCTTTTCATTCACAATATGCCTCCGGTCTACTTTTGCGAGTGTCCTGGTTATAGGAGGATTGGCTGGGTTGTTGGCATGATGCCAAGCCAAAGGTTCCAGGACATTTTAATAAAATACCACTACCCGTTTCACTTTGCTTCTTAGTGATCTGAACTGGGGGCTTTAGTGGCCGGTGTAGTCTTTGTCAGATTACAGAAGTAATCCCTCCATAAATCGTTCCCATGAGTGCCTGCTCACAATGGCTCAGTCTTATAAGTCTGACGGTAACTTTTATGAACAGTTGTGAATTGAACTAATTGCAGTAACAAACAGTAGTAACTTTAATGTCGTCTTTATTTTCGAATTGCAATTTCGTCTCTGGATTTAAATCCGTTTTCTTGTATGGTGTCCTCCAAAATCGACCTAGGTATCACGATATGATCTCTCTGTGTCACTCGGAGTCACTTTTTCAGAGCTGTGCGGATCACAAAGAGTGACGGAGCACTTGTAGGTGCTGAGTCTAGGAATGTGGGTTTAGGTGAAGAGTCCGGAAGGCCTGTTGCACTGACTGATGCACGGGCCATGGTCTCATCCCACCCACATGTGGAGAGCGTGGAGAGCAAACGGTGCTTTACTATAAAGTCCCAGCTGAAGCAGCGAGATAATTAGACAGATTGTAAGATGTCATTCAGAGTGGCTCCAGCTGGAGGAACGGGGGGTGGCAGTGTGTGTGATTTTGTGTGTGTGTTGGGGGGTAAGCCGGGATGCAGGGGACAGCTGGTGGATGTTGTGATGGTAATCCAGTGAAGTCAGCTCTACACAATGGAGAAGTGGAGCGCCAGGTGCTGCCTTTGAGTGGCCTGCTGCCCCATGCCGAGACAGACAGGCTCATGAAGGACCGGAGGTGGAGGGTCCCTACACACACACACACACACACACACACAAAGACATGCAGTGAATGTGAAATCTCATTTTACCAAAGGGATCGGGTCGTTGGCATTTCTCGTCGTCTCTGCGTAATGATGTTGCTATAGATAAAAAAATATCGCATAACACTATATAAATAATGATTAAGCGTTAACTATTATGAATTAATGAACAATGGCATACTGGATTGAATGTATAAATCAATCTAATTTGGGTCAACCAAATAATTTAGAGGCATTAGTCTTCGAAACAAGCATGACTTGACAGTATATGTGAAATGCTAAGGAATGTCTAAATGGGTGTTTAAATAGTTTGAGCTCAAATCCCCCAGAAACACCGTGGCCTTGTTTTACAGCTTGCTCCGTGTTATCACTGGCACAATACAGACCCAAGTTACTGGTAAATGATATTATTATAACTATTATTTTACATTTGGAAAGTCTTTGTGTGGGAACAGTAGTGATTAGGCTAAAGATATTGAGTAAATACTTAAGAAAACACTGGTTTCTTTTTTATGGTTTACAAGTAATAGAGGGAAATATTAATCTAAACCCATAACAGATGTTATTCATAATTTAGTTTGTTGCATATTGGGTATTTTCCCCAAGCTGCTTTTAATGGATTTGTGAAATGCGGCATAAGATTCTTTATTTCCTGCTGCCCCATAGATGAATGTCTTCATCTCCACCCCTGAATTTATCAAAAACTAATTTCTGTCTGCCAGATTGACTGCGCTTGATGGCACTTTGCTTACTAGTTGGTTCATTTTATAAAACCTGACCTTGCTGCGTTTTAATCTTCCATTAGAAATACGTTCACGTGAAGAGAGATGGATTAAAAAGGCAGCAGTGGCAAACTATGAGCAGGGTGCCATGATTCTCAGGCTCTGCAACAGGAAGTGCTGACTTTTTCTGACCCTTCTGTTTCATTTACATCCTGTCAGTCACATTTGATGCGTACACACAAACTATATTTTCATTTTTATAAGAAAAATAAGCACAAACTGTGTGGTCTTCTGTGTTAATTGAAAAGGTTTTCGCTAGAATCTTCCTTGGAGTTTTAAGTGTATGTCAAGTGAAATAACATTTGATAGCATCCTAACTCACTGGTCATAATTGTAATTGGTAAACCGGAAGATTAAAAATACTCCAAAACTGGTCTGATTAGTCGGGTTTTAAATACATTTTAATTGTTCACGACTGCTTTGTGGGAGAACAGAACTACACCGTTCGATTTCTGTATTAAAACTGCAGAGACACAAGTGGCCTTAAAGTAGTGGGACTCCAGACGTGTGTTTATCATCATTAGGGATTGTTTTAGACAAGTGAATGGGTGAATCTGTTTTAAAATCAGGCCCTTCTCAAATTTAATCGGTTACCTAAAGTACTCTACATTGTTTGTGTCTGACCAACATCTGCAGTAAGTCACATTTGATATCTTAGTTACATGTCGTTCCTGCCACACACAAAAAACAAATTGTCCATAATCCTTTTGTTTTCACTTTAATAGCATGTTTTCTTTGTCGATTTGAGACTAAACACAGTGGGGAAAAGAAACAATAGGTAATGATTTAAAATCTCTTGCTCTGAAACATGGCACAGAAATACCAGGGTTGTGAAATACATCATTGGTTGGACGGTTCGATTTTTTCCCCGGGAGAGTTTTAAGGCTGTATGTAGACGTCTGGTTCAGTTTGTGTAGCAGGGTGGGGTTTTGTGGTAAAGCATTTTCAAAAGTGCTTCGGAAGACCTCGACCCCAGGATGCATACACTGCGGTTATGTTTGCCTTGTTAGCAGTAGCGGAGATTCCAGACTGGCTTTCTCCTTATCAGAAGTACCTACTGGAAATAGCCTGTTGTACATCGGGTTGTACATTTAATGTCCAGTTCTGCTATCACAGACCAGCGGCATTTTAAACACAACTATTCACTTCCAGTCTGATTTCTAGGGTGGTGATCGCTTCATGGAAAAAAAGTTTGTCTAGCTGGTCCTGTAAAGGTCCTGCAAATTCCAGGACGTTGCCAGTAGCTTGTCCGGATGCACATCATGGAATATAATCAAACACTTAGCTCATGCAGACATCAGACTTTTACTTGGCAAATGACGATTTAATATTAATTTTAAGTTCTACATTCACAAAAAAATAGACCATATGAAGTTTCTTCAACTGTCCTTACGGGACCCAATCTCACCAAGCCCCCGCCTCCATGTCCCCTCAGCCATGGGTTACTGTTGCCAGGCTACAGCTGAGGTCTGTTGGTCCGTATAAGAACGGGCCTGAAAGCCTGGCTGTTTGGGTCAATGCCCCCTCTCTCTCACTTCCCACACAATGAGATTCCAACTATTTTAGCTCTTTTATTTGTGCCACAAAATGCTACCCTCCCCCCATCTTGGTTCCTCTCAGAGAATGGGGGAGTTAGATGGAAAGGAGTGGGGGGCATCTTGTTGGCAGTGTGGTGTCAGTATGGGCTTTTTTTTTTACAAAGGAATAGAGCTGCTCCCCACTTGTAGAGTTTGGAACGGTGGGGGTTGTGCTGTGTGCCAGACATCACAGGAGACCGGGTATTGCAAGGATTTCCTTACTTTTGTATTGCGACAACAAAGCCTTCGTGTTAAAACTCAGATTTTCGTTTATTGTTCTTGGACTGTAAACTGCATCTGAGTTGATTCAGATTGGCGGCCAAATTTTTCGCATCTGCCGTGTTGGCTTTTTGTGTTTTGTATTGCCGTGGGATTCATGGCTTAAGGGTACCTGGACGGGGGGGCTGAATCCATCCACAAACAAAATCTCCCATGATAGAAGCTTGATGAACCATGACTGTCCATTTTGAAAGGATTGTGTTTGTGCTTTCTTTCTACAGGTGCCACGACCTTTTGATTGTGTGGGATAGTTCTGGGGAGTGTAGTGTTATGTTACCTGCCCTGTTGACCTCCATTGCAAGAGTAGGGTTCCCACAACAAGCTGATAAGGTCTTTGGAACATAAAAATCATCCTGTTGAAATAGTCACAGAGGTTGCTTATGTAGACGTTAGAGTTCTTAGATATGCCCCAGAGTTCTAGACTAAATGAGTAATATGTTATTTGTTATGTATTGAATTACATTTTGTCTTCAACACTGTTTTCTGTCACTTTTCTTATCAGAACCCCGAGTGGAACACCCCAGGTTTGTAAGTCTATTTGGCCTGCATTTATCTGTCCTCTCTGATCAAGAGTGCTTTCTGAAGATCAGTCTGAAATGATTGTGGAGTCGGACTGATCCAAAGTCACTCTTGTTCTTAGAAACCCGGTAATCATGGCTAAGTGTGAATCTTTTTAAAATGTGTGTGTGGAATTTAAGCATGGTATTCATCGTTTGTTTTTCTTTTTTTTATTAATGTTTGACGTCGGTTGCCTTCTACTCAAACCCTAGTCAAGCCTGAATGTCTATTGACAGATCAAATATTATCATGCAGAGTGTGTTGGGTGTGTATTTGTCCACTCACATGCATGGAAATACGTCTCCAGCATGCACATACTTTTGCGTTTATGTGTCCGACTTTACTGAAAAAGGCACAATAGTGCCATTGTTTGGTGCCAGAGATTAAGAGTATTAGCTAGACCTGACAGATGTGGACAGATGTGAAGTGCAGGCCCGCAGCTGCCCTGAAATTTCAAGACTGTTAAGATGCTTGGATTATATTTTCTCAGGTCAAATTCGGTCACCCTTGCCTGTGCGTAAAAAAATTATTTTATAATAATAAAAATGCATGAAGTAAAATAAAAGATGACATTTTTACTCAAGAGATTGCACAGATGGACCTCTTGGCTATGTCTTGGAGGAAAAGAAAGATAGGAATTGCCAAGGCCTCATGAAAAGAATGTGTTTTGGCTACAACGATTTGTTTAAGGACAAGTAACCTTTTCTTTCCTGTCTTCCCTCCGGTGGCAGCACGATCAGTAACTGTATATTGACACCCACATCTATTTGTCAAGGACCTTAGACAAGCCAGTCAGGTCAATCTTTGTAATCAGAAGGTTTATGGATTTATCTATTGGTTGGAACCTTTTGCTCCAGATGGACGCCATCGCTTTCCCAGCTCTGGTCTCAAATTAAATTACTGATCAAACAAGGGCTGTGAAGAACCCTGCAAAGTAACGAAACATTTCACAGATGCAAAAAATAAATAGTGCATACTTGTAAAATATATCACTGTGGACACTAACGAACTCCTTCCTGTGCCAAGTGTAGGTTTCTGTGGTTGCACTTTTTTTAGTGACACCCAAAATTCCAGACATAGTTAATTTGCCTTTAAATTAACCCCGCCAAGCCATGACAAATAGCAGAGGGAACGAAGGGTAGGGGCTGATTGGTGGTGTGTCAGACTTGCTCGTTCGTCTGTGAGGTTGCCAAAGCAACAGAGATGTGGGATTTGCTGAGGGGGTGAGTGTTTTCAGAGCAGGAGACTGGGGATTACAGGAAGTATGACATGACATTCCCTCAGTAGTGGATGCTAACCCGAGGCCTGACCATCTCTTTTGCCCCGTGCATAGGCACTCTGTTCGAAATAGACACACCACCCCCACTATCTGCATAGCCTCCCAAACATTATCATGAATCAGATTGCTGACCTATGACATTTGACCTCCCAGCGTGTGAGAGGTTTCATAGCGAAGGCATTGCAGTGCTACAGAGGCCTTGGAAAAAGGAGTAGCCCTGGTAACTGAACAACGACCCCTCCTTCCACAGTATTGCTCTTGCTCTAAAGGCCGATCGAATCAAAGCTCCTTTTTTCGCCTAAGGGAGACCTAAACCTATTGACCTGCAACTAAAACAGATAGTGGATTTGGACCATCTGTGATGCTTCTGGAATTTTAATGAGATGTGCTTCGGCTTCCATCGTGGATTCCGTCAAACTGGACATGGTGGTGCCGATTTCAAGGGTATCGAGCCAACAGGTGACACACACAAGATTGAAAAAAAGTTCTTTAGAAGAATGGAAATTCCCAGTGCATTGAACTGTCAGGAGGGCTTAACATTCTTACTGGAACCCAAGTGGAACCTATAGGAATCTTTTGTGCCCTTAATATAAATGCTTCACCAGGAGAGGCTAGTAATACTAGTGAACGCACAAAAAGCACTCAGGCTGTCATCTATAAGACAAACTATACATTACACTACTATTTTCTTTTTGAGGAGTGGTCGAGGATAGATTTCAAGACTACCACACTAGCTATTCCTGAAATGTCTTGTGTTTCCCGCCAGAAATACTCAAGCAATTCTTAACACCCAGCCAGTGCCCTCTGGAGGACAGAATTTCTAATTGCACCAGCTCTCAAAACTAAGCTAATAAATACGTACATATAAAGAGGGAGTGTAAAAAATGCGTAAAAAGGAGACGTGTGGCGTAAAAGGCGAGAAGAGAAGAGAGGAAAGCCCATTATTGTCTCTGTCCAGGGGTTTTGGTTTACAGTAACAAAAAGAAAGAGCTGAGGGCGGGACAGAAGAGTCATAACAGGTCTTGTCATCGGCTTCAAACAGCTCGTTTGATGTGGCGCCCATCCTGTAAAGGGGGCTCCCTGGGTAGGTGTAGGGTTACCCATCGTACCCATCGTAACCTGCTCCGGCCCCCAAGAGACGCCTTTCAGAGTAAATCTGTTTGCGTGTTATCTCGCCTGCTCGTCCATCAAGATAGCATACGACCACAATAACAGCAGCAGACCGCCACACAAACGGCATGACCAAAGTCTCGTATATGCTGCATGTTTCAGAGCATTGTGCTATACAGTTGGTCTTTGTTACATGTGTGTTGAGTAAAAAACAAGTACTTTGCTGGTGTGTAAGCGTGGAAATGAAGTTTGGCTGCACCATGCAGAACAAGTAATGTCAGTGGAATGTGTTCTGGCACACATCAAACCCAATGTTGCAGCTGGGAATTCTGGGGAAATGTGATAATTTGGGTTTGTCCATTTTTTTCAGGAAAATGGACGTCATGCTCCATCTGACAGAGTGCATGCCGTTTTCTCTTTGTGTGTGCTCATGTGTTTGTGTGAACAAATCAAGCCAGTCAGTGTTAATCTAAAAACAAAGTCCTGGTTGGTTTTGGTCCTGGACTAATGACTCATGCAGACTCAGATCTTGGCTGGACTGTCTATGGAAAGTGGAACTCCCTAACTTCGTATTGTCAAAAGTCTTTTTCGAAGTAGTTTTCTACTTGCTGACCAAATTCTCATCTTTAATCCGGTTGCGTCTTGATCCACAGGTGCCGACCCGGGTATATTGGGCCACTGTGCCAACATCTTGACCCGTGTCACCGTTCACCGTGCCATAATGGAGCCGCCTGCAAAAGTCAGGTGGCCAACGGCATCCCACAGCACACCTGTGTGTGCCAGAGAGGCTTCCGAGGTAAACCTTCTTACCTTTTATATCACATGGATGATTCTTGTTGAATTGTCTGGGTTTTCTTTTGAACAATAGGGGGCGCTGGTGTTTTTTTTAAACTAAGCAACGCATCAATTATTTTGGATATAGTTCTCAGAAATAGAACATTATTTATTGTTTAGAGAAACAAAAGATAATTATAAATACGTCGTTATTCTTTTTTTTCTACAAAGAAAAATGAATCTTAATGCTAAGTAAAATGTCCATATATGGTCAGCATTTTTATTTCGTTCTTGTACTTGTATTATAGACCCTTTACGCCTTGTTCATGTCTTTGATTCTTTGGCCTGCTTATAGGACAAGATTGCTCTCAGATAGATGCATGCGCTACCAACCCATGTGCCAACGGTGCCCGCTGCACCAACTGGAACAACGTCTATAACTGCTCCTGTCCGCCGGGCTTCCAGGGCAAAAACTGCCGCAACGACATCGACGAGTGCCGCAAGCCCGGAAAGTGTCTGAACAACGGAGTTTGCTTAAACACACTCGGGTCGTTCCGCTGCGAGTGTCTGAACGGGTACAGCGGGCGGACGTGTGAAATACCCACACAGCCCTGCGCTCCATCTCAATGCCTGAATGGCGGGACCTGCCACCAAACCGGGGACCACACGTACGAATGTGCTTGTCTGCCAGGTACGTCCAGATTAACACACACCTTAAAACCTGCCTAGTCACTAACACGGCTACGTTCTCACATATCCAATTCTGAAAACTCCTGCCAACTTTCCCATACTGCACTGCTGCTAGAGGCCATGCTGCTGCCGGCTATAAATAGTTTAGAGAGAAGTGAACCAGGGGGTGAGAAGACACAAGAAGAAACAGAGGCTGCTGGACGTCAGGGAGGAATTTAATTTATGATTCTGTTGCTTTTTCCCGAGGGAGCCAGCAGGAAATGACTTATGCCAGAAAGGAAGTCATTGAAACCATGAGCGCAGCGACGGCTCCAGTCGGGCCCTATGCTACTGTGGGAACTGGCGGGAGAGAGTGTAAACACTCTAACACCCACTGGACCTCTTAAATGACCTGCGTCCTCAAGTCGGAGTGATTCTGAGTGAATGATGAAGTGAAACGTGTTGTATTTTCTCTCAGGTTTTAGGGGCGTGAACTGCGAGGTGAATGTGGATGACTGTCCTGGCCACAAGTGCATGAACGGAGGCACGTGCGTAGATGGAGTCAACACCTACAACTGCCAGTGTCCACCTGAATGGACAGGTACGAGGTCTTTTATGAAAACTACACAGAGTATGCAGGTATGCAAGCGCCAGGTCCATTTCGATTGAAATAGTTATAATAACAAAAAACATATCGACTTATAGTCATGACACTACACAATCCAAACAAACGTGGATTAAGAATCTTGCTCAGGGGTCTGGCAGGATCCAGCGACCATCTGACTACCAGTCTAGTAGCTTAACCTCTTAATACCCTTGTTTTTACAGTATCAGACCTGGTTCTCTGTAGTGAAGTAAAAATCGTGACTTTTAAAATGTTTGATAAATTCCTTTTGAATACAAGCTTTCAGCCACTCGGGGATCTTCATCCCCTCATCTTCGGCTATTTCTGACTCAAGGTGTCCAAGGCATCCCGCACTGTGATACCAGACAAACCATAGTTTGCTTATTTTCTCTTAATTAGCTGCTGTATGGTTATCCAATTTCGTGTATGTGTCTCTTAGGTCAGTACTGTGCTGAGGATGTGAACGAGTGCCTGATGCAGCCCAACGCCTGTCACAACGGCGGTACCTGCTTCAATACCATCGGCGGCCACACGTGCGTCTGTGTGAACGGCTGGACCGGCAACGACTGCAGCGAGAACATCGATGACTGCGCCACTGCAGTGTGTTTTAACGGTGCCACATGCCACGACCGTGTGGCATCCTTTTTCTGCGAGTGTCCCGTTGGCAAGACCGGTACGACGTTTAATCGCTTTTGGTTTAAAATCAGATTTAAGGTGTACAACCTAAAGAATAGCATTCCACTAGCACTCCACGTCCTGACCTGTCTTCTATTCACTGCAGGTCTGTTGTGCCACCTGGATGATGCTTGTGTAAGTAATCCTTGCAATGAAGGTGCTGTGTGTGACACCAACCCGCTCAACGGACGCGCCATCTGCACGTGCCCAGCAGGGTTTATCGGAGGGGCCTGCAACCAAGACATGGATGAATGCTCCATAGGTACATTTACACAGTTTCGGTTAACATTTCACACATCTCTGTAGAGGCAACCAACATACAGAAAGATCAGACGGGGTACGTTAGTATGCAACAGCAGACCATCGCCGTACACTCAATATGGATCGGACACAAAGCAGATTGTGCTGATCCGGATGTTGTGCAAGCAGCAGACTTACAGTCAGGAATTAAAATCAGCCTGATTTGAAGAAAAAAAATCTTTCGTTCCTTTGGCACAAGCTGATAAATAGAAGTGTGAAAAGAAATGCATTTTTGTGTGACAAATAAGTCTTTTTTATAGTTTAGCAGACACTATTATCTAGAGTGGAATACAGAAGTGTTTCCTCGGTAAACATTCCCTACACCTGTTGTAATAGACAACGGTCTAAGATTTATAAATGTGCAGTAGATAAACATTTAAAAATAATATTAAGCGTTAGTCGAAAGACTCTTAACTATCATTTTTAATCTGTGCATTTACACACACTAGAAATCAGCAGTGAGCACACATGCCCAACACAGTAGGCAGATCTAGCCGAGGCACCCGGAGTGAAGTTAGGGGTTCGATTGCTTTGCTCAAGTCCACTTCAGTCATGACCTGTCGAATCGTACCGGCAAGCTTTTGATCACAAGTCGAGTTCTCTAAGCACTAGGTCACGGCTGATTATACTACAGTTCCAACAAAGATTTCTTTCCCCGTTCTGTATTTTTAAACAATTTTGGATAGCATGAGCTTGTACTGACGCTGCAGGAATAATGATTTTTTTAGTTAATAATTATATGTGGTTCGTGAAACGGCAGTGGTTTACCACACTCATGGGTTCGTGGGTATTCAGGAATCCTGCCCTTTATAGGCTGTTTGGGTAAAACATTGGTTTAATTAATGCAGTCTCGGTTTATCTTCACCAGGTGCCAATCCGTGCGAACACTTCGGGAAATGTGTGAACACAGAGGGTTCGTTCCAGTGCCAGTGTGGGCGAGGTTACACCGGACCTCGCTGCGAGATCGACATCAACGAATGCCTGTCTATGCCCTGCCAGAACGACGCCACCTGCCTGGACCGCATCGGACAGTTCACCTGCATCTGCATGCCTGGTACAGTCATCTTCTCAACTACTTCAGACGACGTCGGTGTTACAAGACGTTATATCTGAGATCTGTTACATACGGTGATTGGAGGGTTAGGTGTACACCGCTGATGCCATGTGAAAATCACGGAAAAACAAGCCCGCACACATACACACACACACACACTCGAAGTCTTATAGTCAGCCCTGGTGCATCCCGCGGTCTTAAGGAATATACAAATGAGGGCTGGGAGTGTGAGGTCTATAGGACTAGCGGCGAGCGAGAGGGGGAGGAGTGTGTGCTGCATGGTAATGAGCAGTGGAGTGGTGGGAATGAACGGTAACAATAGGGCCTCTCTGTGCTACTCTCGGTCCCCCCTCATGCACACAGAGCGAGAGCAAACTTTTTCCCATCGCTTTTTCACCAACCCCCAACTACTCCTACACCCCCGTCCCCTCCTTATCCTTTTCATTTCCACAGACGCCTCTTGCTCACCATCACCCTCATCATCAGCTGGTTCTGAGTTTTGGTTCGTCTTTAGGGTTGATCAAGCAGCACAGAGATAAAAAGGTTCATTATGTATTTTTGAATGTAGGATGGTGATGGAAGGCACAGCAAACCTTACATATTATATTAATAAAGGGAATTAACCAAAAAAACTAGATTCCTAAATAATGGTGGCAAAAAATTATTCCCTCATTGACAGAGATGCTCTAGTTCGACAGTAATGACATCATCAGCTGTCTCCACCTATTGCCATAGCTAACCATAGCCTGTTAAACAATAAAATATAAAATGATTTCTTTTTTCCCGCAACGAATGCTTTCATTACCTTCGTGACAGCTCCAGCACAGAATATTTCGCTTAACGCCACCTTCTTGTTAATCTCTGTGAGCAGATTCTAGAAGAATGTGATCATATTATCCACCCAGTGGATATTCTTTCTCTGTATGTGATGAGAGGGTTTATCTTTTGACCAGGCTATGCCGGAACACACTGTGAGATCGACACAGATGAGTGTGAAAGTAACCCCTGCGTCAACGACGGCATCTGCAGAGACCTGGTCAACGGATTCACCTGCTCCTGTCAGCCAGGTAAGAACCTCCCACTACAGTCGAACCTTCACACGAGCTCGGTGAACCCCTCGGCGTGTCCCAAAGTGCCACTTGTTGAACACGCAAGTCAATTAATATCAGCCCGACTCAGCTTCTGATGGCCCGGCGGTGCTCTGCGTAATTACTCATAAGAGCCAGGCTTTCAGAGGCAGCGGGACTGCGTGCCGAAACAAAGGCACCATTGTGGCCTCATTTTGCCCCCCCCTCTCTCTCACTCATCTATAGGACAGGAGTAGGGGACGGCGGTCTATTTCTCCTCTTTCTATGCTTTAGCGGATAAGGGAGGGAACAGCAGTCCTGCTTATGAGATTCTTTTCCAAGTCCTCAATTTACATCTGGGGCAGACAAACCCCCCTCCTCGCACCCCCCATCTCGCTATTGAGGTCGTTGAGTTTGTGTAAGGCCCGTGATAGAAATTAAGCGAGGGGTTGGCGCATGAAGAAAACAATTCTAGTGCCCCCCACCCCAACCCCACCCTCCTTCTTTTATAACCTTCTGCCCTGAGCATCACCACCGATCCCATCACAACACTGTTAATCAACATGGGAGCATTCTGCAGATGCAGAAATGGACATTTCCATGGGGCCCCCAGCTTATAGGCTGCACTTACTCAGTCTGCACAAGTTTTCCCAGCCTCAGCTGCCAGCCAGCGATTAAGGCTCAGGGAATGCTGTGTTTACACATAACCACACAGGTTACAGCAATGGTGATCGAGTCCAGAATTGGCACCCACTAGAAACAATATACTGGCCGATTGGCACATTTCCATATAGAGTTTGTTTAGAACGTATCTGGCTCTACTACAGAAGATTGATTCTGTCTCATGTCTTGTATTGGACTGATTCTGTATGGCACAATGTGTCTCCAAACATTTGAACATCAGAGTGTGTTAGGACGTCTGGCTTTGTACCAGAATAACTGCAGTCATGGGGTTTCAAAATGGTTTCAGTAAACAAATCATATTCGGCTTTGTTTGGTTAATTAAACATAATGGTTTTTTTTTGTGAAAGACTTCATACAGGACATTTAAATTCCTGAAATGTATCTTATTTTTAAGCTTTGAGAGTAAATTTACTACGACTGAAAAAAATGGAAATGATTAATATTACAATGTCACCTTTTATTGTATCTTATATTGTGACAAATGAGCTTTGTTTGCTAGGGTCTCGCCAGCAATTGTTGAAGACAAAACTGCAATTTAATAAGGAAAATTCATAAATACACTAAGGGAAATAAATCTATTTCGGCTCGGGTTTGAGTTTTTCGATGTGGAATTTACATGTTTCTCATCTTTCCACTTGTGTTAGACAGACAGACAAATAGATGGATGGATGGATGGATAGATAGATAGACAAACTTACAGACAGACAAACACACAGACAGATAGATAGATGACTATAAATAGATAGACACAGACAGACAGACAGACAGACAGACAGACAGACAGACAGACAGACAGATAGATAGATAGATAGATAGATAGATAGA
>JAOUQU010000021.1:386075-398905 GCA_028566735.1 Ammoglanis amapaensis | reverse complement strand
AGCGATACGTGATGAATTCTATTTTAATATATTTGTGTCAAATCTATTAAAGGAGACCATATATGTTTATTACTGAGGAAGAATTATTTATGATTATTTATGTGCTTCATGGAGAAAGATGATGAGGAGTTTCCTGTACTTGGGTGCAGAGCAGCACATTAGAAACGAATTGTTTTTGCATCTAACTATTTCAAAAACGTCTCCAACCTCACTGGTGTTTAGTTATTTGGTTCGAGTTCTCCTGAGTCTCTTCGTGTTAAGCTACGTGGGGTTTGTCGTCACTACGTGTCACGTGATGTGCAGCTGCGATGAATCGCTAATAAATCATGACGTCAGAGTGATTTATGTTAATACTTCTCATCGAATCACAATCACACTTATGAAAGATGATTACAGGTGGTAACGAGGCCATTTTTAAAATGTAAGGAGTAGAAAGTACCGATAATTGCGTGAAAATGTAAGGAGTAGAAGTACAAAGTTGTCTGAAAAATTATTACTCAAGTAAAGTATAGATAACCAAAATTTCTACTTAAGTAATGTAACGAAGTATTTGTACTTCGTTACTTGACACCTCTGGCTAGTACACTAGACAGCATTCCCAGAGCACGGCTTCATGGCTACACCTACTGTGTACTATGTTCCCACAACAGTGAATCATTACAACAACAACAAACAAGCTCACCTGGAGGTTTCTTCTTCTTGCGTAGACATGATGAAACGTATCTTTCTAGCTCCCGAAGTGTGGAAGGTTTTAGTGTCTCAAAGTCGATCTCGATCTCGTCCGGGTTGGAGTTTTTGAGCGAGGGTTCGCGAGACTGAATGATGTGAACGACACGTCCTAGTTTGTCTCCGGGAAGCTTGTTAATGTCTAAGCTTAGCTGTCTCTTTTCTTCGTATGACATGGGTTTACACTTTTCAGGAGGTACCAGGCCTGCCGATCCTGACACACCAGTGAAAACCAGGTCGTCCACAGAGTCGAGGCCAGGCACAGCCTGCAGATTTGGTGGTGCAGGGCCCGGTGGTGCCACAGAGCGGTTGTTCTTCAGGCTCTCCTTTCTACAAGAATCGAGTATTGTTTTGAAAAGTAAAACAATAACACAATTTTGTCGATTAGAAAAGAATTTAGAAAAGGATTTCTGGCTTACCTGGGCTTCTTGGTCTTCTTGAGCAGAGGATCCTTGTTGTTCTTGCTCTTTTTTTGTGTCTGGAGAGCAGGAGGAACCTCCAGGATCTCTTCCAGTGCAGGAATGGCTCCTTTCTTTTTGTGCTTGTCCTTCTTTTTTTCCTTTTTGTCCTTCTCCTTCTTCTTTGGTTTACTGGTCTGGGGTTGGGAAAGTGCTGCCAGCTGCTCGTGGACTGCCTTCAGCTGCACGACACATTTACACATTTAATACAACACAATATGAACATAAAAAAGAAACCTGGTAAAAACAATATTTTGAATTGTGTACAAAATGCTTTGAGTGGATTTTCCCCTTGTTGGACCCATCCACTCAGTGTTGCTTTTAGGTTTTAGGTTTTGAAGTGCCTGTGTGCAACAGTCTAACTAACGAAAGCTACCTGTATCTTACGATCTTAAGTATCGATCATCAGAACAGACATAAATGATCCTACCTGCTCCTTCAGCTCTGCCAGCTTCATAGCTCTGTCCTCTTCTAAATCATCGGTGGAGGACTCGGACTCTGAAGAGGAGTCACTGGAGCTGTCGGAGGACGAGGCAGCGTTGATGGGAGGTTGGGGTTTCACAGGAGCAGCTGGATGAAGCACAGGCGCAGGAGCGGGGGTAAAGGTCTCCTCGGCTTCATCAGGCATCTTGGCAAAGCGCATCTCGAATACATCCTGTGTGTGCAGAATGGATTCTCAATGAACTAAAGTAGGACGAGTCTAATGGTTACGAAGCATCAGGAAGTACAGAAGCACATTTATGGACCTGGAGCTTGCGTGCCATGGCCACGACTTCATGGTCTGGAGGGTTGTACTTGTAGCAGTTAGAAAACATTAACCGCACATCAGCAGCAAACTCCTGTGCATCTCTGTACTGCCGGTTTTCCAACTTGTCCTGTAACCAGCAGAAAACATTAATGAAACCCAGATGAATGATGACAAAACATGCTTATACTGTAAACTGCATGGAAAACTAATATGAAATGTTAGTTACTTAATCCCTTGTTTACTTTGCGGAGTTATTTTTAAGGCAGGCAAGTCTTTAAGTTTAGATTTGTAATAAATGTATTATGCTTACAGTTTCTGCTGAACATATTGATACTTAAAGATGATTTACACTTCCATTTATATATTATATGATAAATATTCGATATACCATGAAATACTTAACTGAAACAACACAAGGGGGCAGTGAGGTTCTGAGAGTTTTGTCTCCTTTGTGTTTCCCTGCTAGAATGTTGATGTGCAAGAAAGGTTGCTGTTGTAGATTCTAGTTAATCGCTATCGAGCAATGAACATCCAGGCATCTACATAGGCAGAGAGCTATTAGTTTAACTACAAGCGTGAGTACTTTGTTGTTTTGATGGCTATCATGCGCCCCCTTGTGGTCTTTGATGTTACTCCTTGCAGTCTGCATCGTCTCCATACGTAGTTAGAACTTATAAAGTGCACGTCGAACAAACCAAATGCTCTGTAGAGGGAGTTGTTGACCTACATTGTGTCACGACGGCATCGATTAAATGCAGAATTATAAATGTGCATTTACTCTCCGTCTCTTTCTTTGTTGTCAGTATATAATACTACCAATATGTAGTCAATGTATTTAGACTAATGCTACACAAGGGACCATCTATCCTCTTAACTGATACAAATGCATGCATTGCATATTTAGTCTCGCAGCTTAAATGTAATGTTTGCTCTATATGATCGATTTCATGCAACCTTTTCTGCAAGTAGTCATTGGTTTTGTTTAAACATAGATATGAATTTCCTAATTAACATTGAATGCAAAACTGTAGATAATCATCTCCATGAAATCAAATATTAATATGTTCTAATAATTGTAATGGCCAGATAAGTGTGATCACCTGTTATAGACACACAGTCTTTTCTATTCCTACTGCAGCATCCTTACCTTAATGCTGGTAAGGTCCATGGGATGTTTAATGATGTCATGATAATCGTGGAGTCCCAGACTCTCGACGTCGACTGGTTTGTAAAAAGGCCACGCATACACAGCATGCTTCTTAGCGAACATCTCCTTCACCATGCTGGAACAGTAGCGCAGCTGCTCTTGGACTTTTGGACTGTGGGCACCAGCAGGTACTACGATGCTAATATGGTGTTGGGAATCGGGGGTCTCTTTCTTGGCCAGCTTGGATGGTCTAGCGATCTCCCGCCGGGGAAGAGTTTTCCCAGACTTCGACTCGGCGGGAGAGGACTCGCTTAGCTGATCGTTGGCTGTAGGGGTCGTCGTGTCTGCTTTTCTTTTCTGGCTCTTCCTCATCGGCTATGGAAAGACGGGGGGACGGGGGCAATGTTTCAACAACAGAATATCTACAGCTGACAGAAGTAGACATAACAGAAGTTGGTACTGATTGTTTAGAGCAAGAAGGAAAATAATCAAAATATGGGAAGACAAACGCAAGACTCAAGGCTGAACAATATTATTAGATGAACTCTAATGTTACTTGTAAGCTGCAAGATACAAATAAACACACCAGACATCTTTGAGAATTTAATTACTTATTATTTTACCAAAATGCATTTTGAACCGCTTAAAATAAAGGAGGTAAGATATGAAAAAGTGACATGATTTAAAAACCCAGTGATTGTGCTAAACAAACTGCCAAGAAGACAACTATTGCATTTTTAGATTCCTTAAATACCGTCTAATAAGGTACCATAGACCTGATTTATATTTTAATTAAAGAACAAAAGAGCAGATGATTCTAGTTTTCAATGAACTACAGCCATGTGTCAAATAAATGATGGTATTGAATATCATAATCCCAGTAATCCATGATGAGATGTTGCCAATTATTCCCCAAAAATATTGCATTATCTAACGTGCCTGGCTTTTTGTGCACAATCATAAAAATTACAGTTTACATTATAAACAAACAATCAAAAATTGTTTAAAGTTTAGTTAGCAAAGCTTCACGTCTTGTATTTCTCATATATGTATTTTGCATCATGTATTCCTAAGCATGTTGGTTTTTTGGAGTTGTCCTTCTCTACAATACACGAGCCATGAAATACTGACTTCTGGCGTTTTATCCTAGTGCATCATCAACTTTTTATTGAACAGATTAACGATAGAAAACACACAACTGCTAAATGACGGATTAAAGGCACGACTAGACATTTCACATTTTCAGCAGGTAGCAGACGTCTTTTTTCAAAGCAACTGGTTAACATCAATCGAATGAAGTTTTATTTACTTCCATTGTGTTTTTTGACTTGGTACTGAACAGTTATGTTTTGGGGTTAACTGCACGGTTAACTGCACTGGGACCTTTCGTATAAGATAAACACAAACAGTAAATCTACAGACGATGGTTGTTTTTACATAAAATTTACATAACCATGAGTTTATTGAAAAAACAAACATAATGAAAGATTGATATAATTATTAGTGTTTTTTTTCCATTTGTGTTATTTATTTGAACATTTTTTAGAGAGAAAGAAAAAAATAGATGTTAGCTGACATGCTGGTGCATTGCGCCACCTCATCCTATTGGTTTGAATGCCACAAGGTTGCCCGAGCTGGCTTAGAAAGCAAAAAACAAATGTTGGCTGTCTAAGTTCAAATAACCCAACCTAGTCGATGTCTACTGAGGCAAAGTAAGCAGTACAATAAGCAACGTAGTTTACTGGGTTTTCAAACAGACTCTATATGTGCAAGCTCAGTGTTAGTCAAGCTCCACACACTCACACACACACACACGTTTGCTAGTACTTACTTTAGGTGTTATGCTCTGATGTACGGGTAGAGTGCTCTGTTGAATGGACATCGGCGGCAGAGCCGTCTGGACGGGAGGAGGAGGAACAGAGGTCATAATGCTTGCTTGGGGGTTGATGTCCGGAGCACCCAGTGGGTAGGGTGGCCCCAGCTGAGGAGCGTGGGGAGGGATGGTAGGGGGAACTCTAGGCGGAAGGGTGGAAATAGATGGCTGTGGAGGAAGTAAGGGGGGACCAGGCTGTATGGGTCCTCTAGTCTGTGGTCCAGGTCCATGATTGGTGACTCCACGGGTCTGAGGGGTGGTGGACGGAGAATCCATGAGAGGGCCAGGCTTCAAGCTTAAACCTAAAAGAAGATAGTGAATAGGGATAGATTTAGTTTGATCATGAATGGGATATGTTACATTTGTAAAATGAACTTAATGAAAAAAAAAAGTACCTGGGTCCTTTCTGCCTCTACCACGGCCCTTAGGAGTCATGACTGCAATCTCAGTCTCCTCCTGCGGCATTTCTGAGATTTTCTGAAGAAACATTTTTTCCAGTGCCTCAGCCATTAGGACGATGTCATCGCCTGCCTGTAGAGGGCGGTACACACTATTAACAAGTATGCATGGTTCAAAGATGGAGCCTGATTCTTGTCCAATTACATTTTCTTAGCGACGAGGAAACGCATGATTTCTAACTGGCAATACAAAAAATGGTTTTCCTTCCTTGCTGCACCCATAAACCATCACTTTCCATGATATGCTTAGTGGCTTCCTCTTCAGCACCCAAGAGAATTCTTGTCACTCTTCTGCACACACTTCCAAACCGTATCAAGCTCTACCAAACTACGAATTCTAAATCCAAATTCTAAACATCTGCATCACAGCCATTCGAAGATATACTGTTTCAAAGCCATACAAGGTAGCAGCCCTGACTGTGTACACAGTGTACGGTCGACCTGTCTAGCTTTATTAGATACCGATTTTTAAAGAAGTTAAAGAACGGCACTGCGACAGAGTGGTACACACTTAAAGCAGACATTCATATTGTGATAATCTGTCACACATAAAAAACTGCTCCTCTTAAACATTCTCTAGGGTTGTAAGTGAATATCTGTGGTTCTGTAAACATCGATGGGACACACACGGCCACTAAATTCCGAAATTTAATCAAATTCTATGATGGCTATGTGATGGTACTCTAACAGTTACTAACAAGTTGTACCAACATAAATAAATGTGCCTTTCTTATCGTAAAATACCAGTAAATCTTCCAGAGATGCTTGCAAATGACATGACAACTACGCTCACGTAAATTGCATATATGTGCTGGACTGAATCAAATAATGAGCTTTATGGACATTTTAAACACTATACACATTTGCATGCTAATTTAAATTGAACACTGTGCATGCAAAGAGTAAAACTATGTGAAGACTAAAAACAGGACCTAGTTTACAAGCAGCTACAATGGAGAGAAAAGACATCAGTACCTTATTGTAAATGTAGCAGTTGGTAAACATGGTGTTGAAGTCTTGAATACATTCTTGCGCATTCCAGTAGTAACTGTTCTCAAGCCGCTTCTTGATTGTTCCCATATCCATTGGGTTTTTAATAATCTTATAATAGTCCTAAAACAAAGCAAGAATTTTGTTTAGACAAAATCAGATACAAACCTCTAAAGCTTGTACTGTGTGTGACAAACTATAACAGACTGTTAAGTGTCAGACTGAATTGGGCATTTCATTACATGATAAAGAATGTAAATTTGTTCCGATGATTGCAGTTCAAAATTCTTTTCGAATGTGTGTCATAAAATGAACAACAAAGATAGATAACTGTGCAGAGCTAGAATTTAGTTGCAACAAACGTACATAAATAAAGAAATTCAGTACTTTAGAAGATGCTGATAAGTAGTAAACCTGTGGTTTGGTAGCACAGCCCCTGCTTACTGCTGCTGAACTTAAGTTGGATAATGATAAAACCACTAGAAATTCATTTTATACAACAAACAATTTTTTGGCCTTTATTGGAACCGTTAGAAAGCCTATAAAAATCCTCATTAGCTTAAGTTGTTATGTGTTTATAAACAGCAGTCAGAGAGTTAAATGTTCAACGCATGTTATCACCACAGTGAGTACAATGGAGATGACATAAAAGCTATAAACACCACTGTTTTACTACACCAATAGGAAGTACCTTTCTAAAGCAAAATGCTGCACTAATTTGGGATAACTCAATAGTAATGAGAAAGTTATTGGCCTACTCCCCATTACTGTAATGCTTCCACTGTTGGGCTCCATGTGCAGTTAGGCCTGACCGCAATTTAAATGAAAAGCAAATATTTCAGCAAGATGTTTATTCCAAGCCTACAAGTCAACTTGCTAAGGGAATCCACTATAAATAGAGGCCTTCCTAGTCCCCAGATTAGAAAACAATTTAAATTTAATATGGGAAAAAAGGTTGTAGAAGTCATATAAGCACCATCAATTCTTTCGGAACTGACAATTCTACAATTGTTCCACAAGAGAGGAGTGAAAAGCATCAACTGAAATTGCTCATCAGATGTTATCAAGGCAAAAGGATGTTACATCAAGTACTGAATGTGTGTGTGTGTGTGTGTGTGTGTGTGTGTGTAGTACAAACGGACAATCTTCCATTAGTAGAAAACCATGAGTACTTTTACATTTGACAATTAGCAGAGACGTCATCCACAGCATTAGCTAATAAAAGACATTACGAACTTGCTTAGGGGGTCAACTACAAAAAATGGCGAGGCTTAAACCAGAAACCTTCTGAACTAGCAACTTCCCTAATTGCTAAGTTAAAATTGATCATTTATTTTTCTTAGTTCTTTGTTAAAACTCAAATTGGGTTGCCTATATATTTTTGCATTCAGTTCTAAATATTTCCAAAGCCATATTTAATAAACTAAGTTGGGCCCGAAAACTTTATAGCTTTCCTATATAGTCTGGGGAAATGTATTTGCTTGATATTTTGACATGAAGAGAACCACCAGACTATAAAGCTTATTAGATGCATAGATACAGTTTACTTCTGCACACACTTCTGTGTACAGTTAACTTCTATGCTACAAGTAAAAACAACAATATGAAAGATCTCAGAGTGGATCAAATATTCTGAGAACGTCATAGGAATGACTGAACTTTACTCAGTGACTAGGCTGGATTCAAATAGACTCTATAACCACGTCATTTAAAAGCTAAACTTATGACAGAATGACACTTATCGATTGTAACAAATGAAATCGACTCCATCAGCATATTTTAATCAGCTGAATCTGTATTGCACAACACTAAGCTGTAAAACCTTTGGTTACAATTTTCAAACGACTCTTGATTATATCCATCTTGCATGCTGTGAAATTAAGGGCAATTTAAAAAAAAAAAGCAACTTAAATACACTTACGGGCAAATTAAGCTTGACTGCATCGACAGGAGCCTGGAAAGGCCACGAGAACTGGTGCTTCCACAGGGTCTTTAGCACCACCTTGAGCAGATACTGCAGCTGGTTCGTCTGGCGCTTGGGCCGCATTTGGTTGATGATCTCTGGGGGATGGGGGTTAGTGGCGTGTGGGGGCTGTGACTGGAGTTGGCCCTGGGAGCTGGTGCTGCTCCCAGACATCTGCGTTGCATCCAGACCGTCACCCATGGTGGCCGGCTTGAGCACAGGAACTGGGCCGAGTAGTGGAGGAGGAAAGGGAGGGGCCACAGAACACCTCTCGTTCAGCTTCGAGCCAGGCGCGGCCTCTGCAGGGAGAGCGCCATTAATTCCATTGCACTCCTCGCTGGGATCTCTGTTAGGAGACACAACAGAACGTTTTATGACGACAGCTCAAGGAGTTTCAATCAAAAGCAATCAGTAACATCACGTTTCACGCTACGCTAGCCAAACATTTCCTGCCCAAAGCCTCTCAATCACCACTTAACTATACTGAATGCTTGAAGTAAGTGACTTGTGCCTTACACATGCAACCACCTATTCATTTGAATCTAATCAAATAAGGTTTGTGTGTTCGCATTTGCTTTTTAGACCACATTATACACATAAGTATGTTATGACTGGTCTCATTTAGTCCCGCCACTCTCTTTTTATGTAGTCATTACACACTTCAGACAGTAAAGGTTTACAGACAAACTAAATGCACATTGTGAAACTCAAATATTTTTTTGATGTCACAATGTCAGACATATTCTAAAATCTCAGTGAAGAGATATAAAATAAAAAATAAAAAAGATTTAAATATTAGTTTTCCACACAAATATCAACAGCACATTATTTTTTTCTAGAAGTCAGCAACTTGCGATCTGATTACAGGAAATTGAACTGTGTTCAGTATAGCCTGTGAGTTCATGCAGAGTTTACGATCGGACCCCAAGGGGTACATTTACAAATTAGAGATTTATGATACCCAGACAGGAAGGTTTTCCTTCCATTTCTCTGCACAGAGTTGGCATTAAGTTGCAAAGGTCACTATGGTATGATCAAGGTCTTCTTGATGGTAGTGTAAACTTGGATGATACAAATGTAATGTAAAGAAAATGTGGTAAAGTCTAGCTGGGTTAAATTATAATCAATAACAATGGTTTTTTTGTATTATAGAAGTGTATGCATTTAAAAAGCCAGTATTAAAGATTCTGAAGTAGGCTATGATTCAACATTGGTAAGGTAACTACAAGTAAAAAGCTCATGACAAATTTGAGGAAGGTAAATGTTTGTGGTCATGGTGGCCCCGGCAAGCTACATAATTATCCACATGACACCATTTTAAACTCATACGTCACTGCCATACTAAAGAGTAATAAAATCAATTAAGAGGATGCTCACTTGTCCCTGCAAAGAGACTTTTTATTCTGACCGTATAGCAGATACAACAGATTTCACTGATGTAATCAACTGACTGCTGATGACAGGATTATAAGTCTCAACAGAAAAATATCTTTGTGTCCACTGAGGAGCCGGAGGGTGTAAAGCAATAAATAAATCTAAGATGATTTCATTTTAACAGTAAAGTTTGTACTTGTGGCACAGCAAGACAAAAGTCCCAGTGATTTTCACATGGCTACTTAAGACATTTAAATGTGTAAATTATACATTTCGGGTAAGTAAACTTACATTAAAAAGTGATACAATACAAATGTAATCAAAGTTAAAATGCCAGACAGGTGCCTGTTCTGATTTGATACTAGAATCATTTTCGTAAATAAGTTTCAGTTGGACACCGACACCGTTCTAGTTTTTGCCGCTTCTGAGGATGTTTATGTGCATATTTATTTGAATCAATGATTTATTATAAATTGAAATGGTGGGGAGACAGATGTAATTGGTGAGCAGATATCTTTTTTAGTTATGAGGTTTAATCCATACTGTTGTATATTATAAACAAACTGTCTGACAAATTCCTTGCTAAGCTAAATTTACTGGGCAATAGTGTATCAATAGAGCGATAGTGTATCTGTAACTGCATGACTCCTAAAATCAAACACACAGACGCCATAACCTTCGACAACAAAAAGACCCTGAACACTCCGGCCACAGACTAAACCCCATTTCGATTGTGAAATATTTTAATCCATTTATTTATTATTAAACACAAACACCACAAAAAACGGGCTCGACTTCAAAAAGAACAAGTCACCCTATTGAGACTATTGACAGGAGAGACTTGCTTAATTTGTGCTTTGAAGACAACTGAATAACATCCACACAAACAAAACCATTATGTCCTGTCCTCATATGCTCTAGCATACCAGCGCTGGCACCAACCTACAGAAATGCTTAGATATTATGTCCCAAAAAATTAACAGAAGCCCTTTTAAATCTGCACATCATCTTAGAGAGCATCTCCTCATTGATCAGCAGACATGATACACATGCCTGGCCTTCCCTCGGATGTCGGAGAAATAAAGGTTTGTTGGACCGGTCATTAGGGTCAGCATGGGATCTTGGTTTCATAGTATCAAACCCGTCTGTGTGTGACCAGCCATTCACCTTCTCCCAGGATTAACATTACCAGCAATTTGAGCCACACTAGCTCTTCTGCTGCATACCAGATGTCATAACATAAACAACTCGTCTCCCCAAACAACCTGATGGCAGTTGGTGTATTGACTCTCCTCTGACCCTTGTCTGAGAGGACTCCCTAATGCATTTCGGAGTCACTCAAGTCTGATCTTCTGATCAAGCCTGATGCATTCACCAAATAGACAACAACTACCACAATCTGAAAATGTAATACATTCCTCAACATTGCAGAACTAGACATGCACTTTGACAGAGCATTATTGTTAATGTTTATTTCTATACTGTTTTTGATTCCTAGAGAATTTTTAAAATCATTATAGTGCATAGACAAATGGTCAAATAGTGCAAGATTCTATTTACAAGACAATCAAGTTGGTCTCTACACAAGACGACAAATTGACAGATTGATTCGACATATTCAGCGTTAGTTTGTTTTTAATCCATATTAAAGCCACTCACTGGCTCTCTAACTAAAGCTTTATCATTTTAAGCACATAGTTGTAAAAACAGCCACGAAGAAATGGTAATTTTCAATCAAACGTCATTCTACAAATAAATTTTCTTAATTCTTAAAAAATCAATCAATCATTGAACCCAAAATGTATTTATTACACACAAAATATTAAAAAGAATTCATACTCTATAAAAAACAGGTAACGCTGTCGGTTAATATATATTTTCAGTTCATCAACAAAATGGACCTAAATTAGGAAGAGATGTAAATTTAAGAGGAAATAACTGAACATTAAAGTGTAACGTTCAGAAATCTGACACGGCTTCAGCTCATCACATTTTGGTTGCTTTAATTTGACTTTGAATAAAACTGAATATCAAATGAATCAAAATAAATATCAAATATATAATTGCTCATTTACGTCATAAAGATGGAATCTATTTTGCATCACTAGTAAACAAACAGGAGCAGTCATTTGTGAAATTGATGTGAAATCAGATTTCCTCGTCTTATCCCCTACAGTGAAGCTCACTGAAATTAAAAGAGGGTTCTAATCATTCATTTAAAAAGAAGCAAAGTGATTGAAATGTTTAAGGCTTGTTGCTTTGGTGTTTGGTTGCTGCACTGAATAAACTACACCCGGACAAAACAGGAAGTACCAACCATTCCGCTTAGAAATAGTATCGGCAAGGTGACCTCACCCAAGTGCGATGGAATATTTATGAAGGTATTTAAAAGAGAAACCTATTGTTTAGTAACACGATAAGACGCTCTGAAACAAATGCTACATGAAACATTCATGTAATAGCCTGACTCTTGCAACTATACCAGCTTGAGTGTTTTAGCATAGTGAAGATATTACAGATACGTTCAGCAGAAGTGAACATTGTATTACTGACACCAGATCAGCCAAAACCAAATTTCTCGCGTGTTCTCAAGTTATAACAAAAAAGAGCGAATTTACTTGGTTTTAGCTGCTTTTTCGGTCTTCTTGGGCAACAGAATATTGGGCAACACGCCACCCTGAGCGATGGTCACACCACCAAGCAGTTTGTTCAACTCCTCGTCGTTACGCACCGCCAACTGCAGATGACGAGGGATGATCCGGGTCTTTTTGTTATCTCTAGCGGCGTTACCGGCCAACTCGAGAATCTCAGCGGTCAAATACTCAAGCACAGCGGCTAAATAAACCGCACACGTTCAGGATAATTTCCTTTACGCAGAAGTCTGTGAACACGACCCACGGGAAACTGAAGCCCAGCACGAGACGAATGAGTCTTGGCCTTTGCTCGGGTTTTACCGCCGGGTTTGCCGCGACCACTCATTTTGGTTATCAGATGAGTTCAGTGACCAACAGCGTAATGTGGACAGTGTAGCCTAGTGGGTAGAGCGTTGGGCTGGGAACCCAAAGGTTGGGGGTTCAAATCCAGGCTCTGCTA